>BGPR01003372.1:95163-132388 GCA_013235015.1 Araneus ventricosus | reverse complement strand
CATATAAGGCGTTTAAAAATAATTTTAGATAAAAAGTGTTCATTCGAGAAAATGCCTTTGAAACTGAAACAATTCAGATTCTATAAACTACTGTGACAGTTAGAGACTTCTTAAAATAGGTTAGGTGCATTAATTAATCTTCTGGCGCAATTTCATCAATATCGTTTGCATCCCGAATTTTTGAAGTTGTGCGAATTAAAAATTAACAAATCTGCTTTTCAAAAATTTATTTTAAAAATCAAATTTATAGTTATTATGTAGTTTCCTCAGTTCCAACCAAATATTTCATAAAATTTCACATTTAAGCTCTTTTGAAGCACCTGACTGGTTATACTTTCATAAACAATAAGTGGATGATTTACAAATAGAGGCCCTTAATCATTTGTTCGGCCAAACAAAATATTTATTGCACAGTTCAGTATTCTGATCTTCTGAGATGTTTTTTCATTCTTAAGGCTAAACAAAATAGGGTTTGTTGTTTATTTTTTCTTCTCCTTTAGCTTTTCTTTATTTTTATACTTTCCGTTTGTTTATTTTTTCCTCTTTCCACCTCTTATCTTATTTCTGCCGGTATCTCTTTCAATATTCACATCACGATTATTTAAGATATCGCATTCGCAGCACGTAGATCCTCCTGCCAAGAAAAAAGCATAATTTTGAACCGTCTTCTCCGGATTTTTTTGCTCCCTCCCCTGCTTCTTCTTCTTTTGGTCGTTGTACACCAAACGACTGTTTGTGGACTTCTTTTTTTATTTCTTTTTTTCTCTTTGGAGAAGCGAATACAAATTTTTTAAGATCTGAAGATCCGCTGCATCGAGAACGTGTGGACATCTTGATTTATAGGACTCTTCGGTTGGATCTGGATTAGATTCCTAGATGTTCTGTTTTCATCTAAAAAAAATTCTGGAGATCTTCCGCATCTGGTTTCGAAAGTCTAGAACTCACCAATTGTTATTTTGTAACATTAGATTATATGTACGTGTATACTCTTTTGATGTGGCGATTGAATTTAAAGCTATTCGTCTTCGTCCGACATCTGACGAATGCCGTTCAGCAGAAGGGTTTTCTTATTTGCGGAAAAATAAGCAAAGGAAATAAATATCGGCTCTTTCCGGGACAAACTTTAATAAGACAGTTTTAATTCCTTGTCAGAATTTGCGGAATATTGGGACTTCTATGTATTGAAAACTACGAGAGAGACCGTGATCACTTCGTTCCAGTATTTCAATTTTATGATATTCAGTTTAAATTTTATTCCTCAATTATTCGTAAACTCTTCATACAAGCGTTTATTGGTGAGTTATTTGTGTCACAATTTAAATGTCTTCGACTTGGCATTGCAAGGAAACCTGGTGAGTGGAATTCTAGTTTATATTAATCTCGCATTGATTACCATTTGAGAGGAGAACCTCCCTTATCTACATCAGAGTCAGCCCATTTGTTTTAAATCTTTGGCAAAAAATTCTTTACTTTTGAAAAGACATTTTCACGGAATTGAAATTTCAAAGCAGATCTGTAATTCTTTAACTACAGATTAAAAAATGCAATGTTTATTTTCTTTTATTTTATTTATTCACTATGGCCAATATTTTTTAGAAGGCACTTCCTTTCGGAAAAAAAAATCTCTTAAAAAATAAATGGCTTTCATTCTTAAATACACATTTCTTTATTAGTTTAACTACCCTTTGTGTTTTTTGGTTGTTATTCTTCCCACACGAATAGTAAGTCAGTATTTGATGTTACTGTATCTCCCATTGTATGAATATATGTCTATTTTTTAATGTATTACATATATTATTCTTAGACGTTTGTATTTTTATTTATTTATTTTTTTTTAATTTTAGAATGCTTATATAATGTGTCACTTTTTCTTCGTACTCTTCCCCACCGACAGTTGAAACGCCCCATATCCTTTGGGTGAGTTGGTAGGCGCGGGTAGTAAATAAATGTAGTCAAATTGATACAAAAGCTTACAAAACAAGCAACAACGACTAAGCATATCCAAATTTCATGATTTATGTGCTATATAATAATTTCAAAAAAATAACATGTAAAGAGATCGAAAACAATATATCCTATAACTTTATATATTAGACCTTGGGCTTCCTCATATTGGCATGGCGACGTGAACCAACATCGGAAGAAAGGCTTTAGAAAAAATTGCACTTAATCCTTTTTATCAATCAATGGAAATTTTTGTTTAAGAAATATAAAAAGAAGTTAGTTTCATAAAATGTCGCATGAAGTTTTAATAAATTATGAAAGCTTTTCCTTTTGCAAATAACGTATCCTCGTTGAAATGAATCCAAGCCAACAATGCATTCTATATCGTGTTAGCCTGAACAATCGATTCTTTAGAATAAAAGATGGCCGCTCTTACTCACCTATTTTATTTCATATGTGCAAAAGAAAGAAAAAAATAGGTAAATATTTTGACTTGCCTTAAAAACAAAATTTATTCTATCTTAAAAAATATATTTCCTTTTCATTTAGTGGAGATATAGTGTTCTTGTGAAACAACTCACATAATTAGCTTTTTAGATCAAATTTCGGTTTTAAAGACACACGGTATCTGGCATCAGATGGAAGCCGTAATATGTATCCTAGGTAAGGTCCTCCAGGGGTAGGTAGGGATAGATAGGCTGAGAAGCCCCTGCCGCATAAATAATTAGGTTCTCGTTTCCCCTGTCGGTATGATAATGGAAGATGAAAAAAAAATTCTTCGATTCAGCCTGATATTCTTATTCGAGATAAATCTCGAGTAAATCAACAAGTAAACAAACAGATTTTAAGGAGGTTTTTTTATGGAATAGATTGATAACTTACAAACTTCTAAATAAGTTGAAGAAATAAATCAGATCATTTTCTGGATATTTTGGAAAAGTATATTCTTTCATGCTGACGGAATATTTAAAATAAAATATATATGAATAAAATATATATGAATAAAATATATATATGAATAAAATATATATGAATAAAATATATATATGAATAAAATATATATGAATAAAATATATATGAATAAAATAAAATATGCAGGCCGCTCTGTCTTAAACTCCGAAGAGACTTTAAAATGTTTTTCCCCCTTTATACTCAGAAGAATAGAAAACTTGTTATAATTCTTTTATTATTATAGAATATTGGTTATCAAATTTCTTTTCAAATATCAATTTGGATTTAGAATATTGATTTATAATTTTGAGAAATAATTTAAAATATCCTTTATGGGTTTTACTTCGGTAGAATTTCACGCTAGACAAACTTTGAGAACACAATCGCTAATATCTGAAGGCTGAAAAAGATTAAAGATTGGTTATAGATTCCGGTTATTCATTTGGTTCTTTCTTTAATGGGGATCCTTCCCTTTGAAAAAATTTCTTAAGGACAAAAGCAAATTCATTAGTTCATATAGACGAATGTGAGATAAAATTTTTTTCAAAAACATCGGGGCTAATCATTGATATTGATTTTATCATGGTTTATTGTGTTTTGTCCTCAATGTTTCTGTCGTATTTCTTTGAAAATTAACTCAATGAAAAGAATATTCTTCCATATTTGTAATAAGAATTTTCTTGTCATATTACTATTTCGTAACATAAAATTTATATAATAAATGCATGTTTGAAATAAAATTTAATGCAACAGGTTATTTTAGAAGAAAAGCCTTACTGACTGGAATTAAGAAGATAATTTAGAATTTAAATCATATATTATTTGTATGAAAATTTTTCTTGAGACACTAAATTATTAGATTCGTTATATTATAAGAGAATATTTAGCGTTGCGCACAAGCAAAATGTGTCTTTCAGAATAAAGTTACGTGAGATTTAATACAGATTTTTAAGCTGAATTTTCAATTGAAATGTTTAAATATTCACATGAAACTTTGAAATTAGTTGTTGGTATTCGGATATTTCGGAGTCCTATTTATGTCAGAATTGTAAATATAAAGTTATTAATTAAAAATGTCATATTTCTTCTTACTTTTAAATATAATGCAATGCATAATAAAACATTATTTTTCGAAGGGCTGTTATATATGAATTTGCTTGTCCACATCCGTGTAATGATGAAATGCTAATGTGTGCTTTCAATTCCATTTTAAGCAGAAAAGCCTAATAAACAAACTGGAGAAATTTTAAACAATGCGTCATGTTACTATTTTCCCTTATTCAATCATAGATGACCTCCGTAAGGTGCTTGCAGCAATCTTCTATATCCAGCAAATTTCTGACTTTCACGCAGCGGCAGTCAAACGCGAACGTTTCACAATTGATTCCTGATTTCGGATCTGGAGTTCCACTTTAATTTCTTGGATCAATTACCTGGAATATTCCAGTTATTGCAATTTTTACACTTGAAGAGATCACTTCTGAGCTGATCATGAGTAGATGGGACGTCTGAACAACCGATTAGATTAAGATCTCAAGTCCGATTTTCGTGCCTAGCTCTTGCTCAAGGAAATATTTGCGAAAACTGCATTCCAATCCATGAAAAAGGAAGTATTTACAGAAAGGGGAGCTGGCTATCGAAAGAATGTCTGATACCTTCGATATGAGATTCTCATTTAAATAATAATAAGTAATTGAGACGAGGAGACGAAACTTAGATATGTTAGCTCTGAAAGCTAGGCCTGATATAAGTTTGGATTATTATAATGTAAAGCGAAGGTGGGCGCAGGCCTTGTAATGAATTAAGCCTCGACCGATAAGAAACGTTCAACTGTGATGTGATTGCAATGATTACTTGCAAATGACAGTTTATAGCTTCTTTCTCAAATCTGACTCCGTGATTACAACGCACAGCGCCACTACCGCCGGCACATTATTTATAACTAACTCTTGAAACTTTTTTTGTATCAGATTTTTACGGCTTTAGACAAGCATAATACTGGTTTCTGTTCTTCTCATCGATCTCCGCTGAGATATTTAATTTTAAAATGAGGGAGTCCTTTGTTGGACACCCTGTACGATGTTCATAAG
Source organism: Araneus ventricosus (assembly GCA_013235015.1). Classification (NCBI taxonomy): domain Eukaryota; kingdom Metazoa; phylum Arthropoda; class Arachnida; order Araneae; family Araneidae; genus Araneus; species Araneus ventricosus. Next base: position 127,403 of record BGPR01003372.1, on the reverse strand, counting down.
AAAAGCTGTTTATAAAGTTCTGTGGAATATCTGTCGATAGTAGAAGAAATGCCGATGACTAGTTGAACTGTTTTCTTGTTAAAGTGCTTTTTATTTTAATGAGACGGAAGTAATTGTATTGGGAAGTAATACGTTCATATGATTGATTTTGTATATGAAAGTAAGAGAATATTCTGAAAAATGAATGGAATATTGTGAGAAACATAGACTGTAAATTGTATCTAGTTTGATAGTTTTCTCAATAAAATTATGTTAACTTTTATACAAGATATCTGCAGCAAGTAACCGAATTGTAAAATTAATATTTCAAAGTCTTCGGGTCAAATTTTTCGACATAAGAAAAACATTCTTTCAAATGAATTCTTGAAATAGTAGTTTTTATTATTTCCATTTATTTACTAGAAAAAAATGAGCATATAAATATTTCTTTTTCAAACAATCATCAATTTGGCCCCGAAGATTCTTATTACTATTGTCTTGGTTCTGTTTATATTTAAATTAATATGATTGTGGCAAATTTTTTGTAATTAAAATACTTTGAAATGACTTTTCGCTTTTTTCTCTTTCCTTTTATTATGGAGTTTTATGTCTCGTTTGATATCATGCAGGATCTCTTATATATTCTAAAAAAATTGCAAAATATGGAATATGCTTTAAAGGTTAAAAAACTTCAAAATTCAAAGTTATGTATTTCCTACGTGAATTGAAAATAATTTGTACGAAGTAAACCTTCTGATGCGTACCTATTTTTACAATTGAGTCTCTGTATCGCAGTCAAGTTACAATTTTACAGATGTCCCTTTTTCCTATATGTTCGTATGAATTAATTTATATTTCTGAAACCATTTCTATTGAACAAATATAAAATTTCCCTTTCATTTCGTGACTCAAGCTACCCTGAACGATTATTAACTCTCAATCACTGTATCGTCGTAGAGTTAAAAGGGTGTTTTTTTATTTATACGTCGGTGTGGATTACTTAATTTTCCAGAAATTCCATTGAATGCATATAATTTTTTTCACATTTCATGAGTTAAAATACACTAATAAATTCATAGAATGATATTTCTTTTTTATTTTTTTCATTTAGAAGCATAAAAATAACAAAATGACCCTCTGAGGTATAAGGGATGGATGGGCACGGTGTGCAATAATGGACAAATTCAGAATTTCATGGTGAGTGAATTTTATCTACTTTTTTAAAAACTTTTCGAATTTGAATAATTCATATTGGGCAGTTTTTCAATGTGTTACTCTAAACAAAAATCAATTATATAAATTTGATATCTTTTAGATCTAACTAATCTTTTGATATGCACATACATGGACGTGTTACATTTCATCAACAAGAAAATATGCGAAGTTTATGGTATTGATGAAGGAGTAAAAATTGCATATTGAGGTAATTTCACTATGTTTTGTCATCTTTGAAAGGAATACGCCACAGAAAGTTATAGACCGATTTGATAAAATAAAATTTATTACTATTAACTGCTAATGCTTTGAAAAAAGATGTCAAGAGAAATTTTAAATTTTAATATTCTTAAGAAGAATAACTCTTTAATATATTTAAAATAAATTATACTTTCCTTCTACATTTAGTAGTCTTGAGAAATTTCGTACTTAACTGTTAATTCTATAATAAACATATCAAGAGAAATTTTAAAATTTAATAAATGATATGGGAGAGGAAGATATCAATCAATTTAATTAATTTTTTTGTCGTTTTATTTATCACCAATTCGCATCTTCTCCTCGGTATAAGGACAGGAAAAAATCTTTCATTTATTTCTGATAACCCTAATGAGCATATAAAACATTAAAATATTGAAGTAAAATATATATAAGATTCTGTAAGGTAGGAAAAAGCTACACAACTAAGCACACCTGAAAAGACAATTAAATATTTGTCTGAATTATATTATTTTTTAAAGAACTCCAAATAAAAATTGGTTTTAATATTCATTCCACTGAAAAAAACTTGTCACTTGTGGCACTGGCTGCTATAATTATCATTTTGGAAAATTATTCTTCAAATTTCTTAAAATTATTCTTAACAAAATAAAAGAAGAAGAGAAGTTTATCATTGACAATAACACTAAAATTTTGAATTTTATCAAAGAAAATAGAATTTATAATATTTATAAAATTGATTTTGAAAATCTCTTTACTAGTCTCCCACACAATAAATTAATAGAAGTTTGCTCAAATGTATATGATTTATACCTAAATACTGATTTAATTGATAAATATAAATGGTTAGAAATTTGCAAAGCTAATGTTTGTGAAAATTATTTATTTAATGGAATTAACTACTATAAACAAGTTCTTGGAATTCCTATGCGTTGTTGCATCTCCAGTGCATTGGCCAATTTATTTCTTCATTCATTTGAGAGAGAATTAATTAAGAATGAACTTGTGTTCGGATTCCGTTTTATTGATGACCTTTTATTCTTTAATTATGATAATGTTAATTCCATTTTTAACTGATATCCAGAGGAGGTAAAAAAATAAAACTAATAATGAATTGAACAAATGTAATTTTTTGGATCTGGAAATTAAAATTATAAATTCAGGAGTCTCTGTCGGAATTTATGAAAAGATTTTAAGTTCAAAGCTATTAACACTCTGCAATTTTCATACATGTCTTCAATTTAAAATTTTAAAAAATTCTATATTTTCTCAAATAAATAGGATTAAAAATATTTGTAATAACCAATATACTTTTGTTAAGGCTTTAGATAATTTTAAAAATATATTAAAAGATAACGGATATCCTGGTTATTTCCCAAAAGTTAATAAATTATTAAAAAATCCTTTTATCCTATTTTCAGATGTTGGACAAAATTCAGGCCACATAAAGGAATAATTTTTGACTAATGGTCATTCCTTTATTCAGAAAATTTTGTCCTGTTTTAGAACTACAATGGCGTGTGGCCTCTGAGGAAGAATCGCCATTTTTCATTCATCGCATTTCAGAATCGCAATTTTAGTTCATTTCCAATCTTCTTCCATTTTGCTTTCATTCTAATTGTATTTTTCTTTCTAATTTTCTTATTTGTGTTTTAATTATTTGATAATTTCTGTTTATAAAATTCTTGTAATATTCTGATGATGAAATCACTTAATGCTGCTGCGTTAACGCGCAAAAAAGGTGTATTGTTGTCATTTTTATTAATGTTTTATTAATGTTTACTTTTTTATAATTTTTAACTTAATTTTTGAAGTTCTAATTTTGTTTCTTGTATTCTATCAGAAGCAGCTGCCTATATGCGCCTTTCTGTATAATGCAAAAGAATTTTAATTAATTTTTAATTTAATTTCTATTAATATTTAATTTAATTTTCGTTAAATTTTATCAATTATATCTGTTAATGCATAAAGCATTTATGTAATGAATAATTTTCATTACTAAAATATTCGGTGCTAAAAATATGCATCAATAAATTTTTTTATCATATTAAAGCAAACATCCTGTGTTCGCTTATTGAAATTCAGTCTTAATGAGCTATAGATTTTGATGAACCAGGTGCTCTCTGTAATTTAAAAGACAATCTTAATAAATTATTTCAAAACTATTCTGGCATTGCTGATAAAACATGAATTTTACCAGAAGAAATGAAATAAAATACTTCTTATTGTTACAACGAGGAAAGTAAAATATTTGTTCTAATATAAATTCTTAAAAGAATGATTCTAAAAATGATAAATAATATGTTGAATTATTACTATACATTGTATATGAAAAGATGAAAGAAAAACTGAAAATGGAAATTTGACTTTTTAAATATACTAATATTTTGTTGATATGATTTATCAAAAATATCCTTTAATTTTCCAAATCTGAAACATCAAACTTATCTTTCCAATTTTTAGTCAAATCAATATATTTGTCAATTGTAATAACTTCTATGTAATTCATGAAATATAAATAAGAAACTTCATATGGTACTTTATTTTTATGTTTTATGTACCAAAATTGAGAAAAAGAAAAGCACATTGAAATTACTTGATAGTAAAATAAATAATACTGATGATGTAATTTTGCAAAATATCTTATCAAAAGTAATTTAATAATGCTCAACTAATGGAATATTATTCTTAGTTTAAAATATCAGTTTTATTTAGCTTACTTACTTGTAGATAACATTTTGCAATTTGAATGTTTATGTTTGTTTGAAAGATTTTAATAAATTAATGGACTTACAGCTCAAAGAACATATTCTCTTAGAAAGTGATGAAATTAAATCTTCTGCATGCTTTCCAGTATTTCAATAAATGTTTCGTTACCTATAATAATTAAGGATCCTCCTGAAAGGAACAAATATTTTTTTATTATGTATTACATATTAGCTTTTGAATGCTTGATTTCTTATTTATGTCTTGCATATTCTCTCAGCTGACGATTGTTGTTAAAGCAATCGAGTGAATTGGTGATACGAAGTCAGAAAAAACGCACGTTTGCTATTTTATAAATTTAATGATGACGACACAAACAGCTGAGACGGCACAAACATTTAAATAGAAAGAAAATATAAGTGGAAGAATTAGGAGGGCGACTACTGCCCCAAATCATCGTAGGCAGTTTAGGCGTTGGGTTCCGTCACTCGCCATCGCACAACAATGTCTGTCGCTAACAAGAGCAAGATCATGTGACGTGACGTCAGCTGGTAGAGAGAAAGTGGACGAGCGCCTCCTGGCGGGATACCACATATGTTTTTAATACATGTGACGTGCAACCTAGTGTTATTAAATCGTATCTAGGAAAGAAATTCATATTTTCCTTGAGAGGATTTAGATTATTTGTTTACATTTTTTAAAATGAATTACCATTTTATTTAAATGATTATTGATGCAGGCATTACAAGGTTTGTTAAGAAAGCAATATTGTTTTACAGATTATGAATACATATTATTGACTCTTAAAATTTATATCTCTTTCTCACGAAAGCATGAATGGGAAAAAATGCTGTTAAGTACAAATGGCCAAACAAATGTTTTCTTTACTTTCTGACTCACTGTCTTGAAGTAATTTTTGCTAAGAAGTTTGCACGAACATAAACTGAACTTGTAAATTACAGTGTAAACGCGTCAACCTACCATCTCCTTTGTAATTAAATGTGTAGAGTTAACCTTGAGTTTGTGCCTTTACTTTTTTTGAAGTTCCACGTAATTTTGTCACTATTCTAAGAGTTATGTTACTTATGTTAAGTTTCAAATTTGGAAGAACATCCACGAAAGACAATCTGAATTTAGACGTCCCTTCATTTAAGCGTGCGATCCTCACGTCGATGAAATGTGTGCTTTGAATCATGCGAATCATCTCTTAAATGTACTTCGTTTAAATGATTGAAAAGCGTTAAAAAACTCATTCCACGCAACTTTGCCTGATAACCACCGGACGCATCGCAGAGCAGCAAATTATGCTTCTTTTCTCCTAACTAATGAGCAAAACGTGAATCGTGCCATTGCATGTTGGGAATTGCTACATCTTTTAAATCCAGATGAAAACTTTCTAAAACCTGTTGCAGCATGTCTCAGCTCTCCAGATTTGACCTTGTTTAATTTCTTTTGTTCCCTAAATGGTATCCACATTTGAAAGTTGACGACTTGAAACAACAGAAAAGAGAAAAGGAAAATCACTACGATAAACACCCACGATATTCATGCAGTTTTTGAATATTTTTTCTAAATATTCTCCCCATTTTTTTTATAATTGGTGGATTTTATTTTATAAATACGGTACCAAAAAGGAATATCAGAAACCTTTCAGTCAAGACTCTTTGTTAATGGTATAAGGAAACAATTATCATCAGAAGCTATTTTTTGCTATTATTGATTTGTTTAAGAAATTTCGTTTATTTTTGAATATGCAATGTATTTATTTCATATCTCAAGTGAATTTATTTAAAAATATTTTTAAAAAAATAATTACGCAATTTATAAATTTAATTGCGTTCACGCATAAGAATTTCCGTATTACATACGGAAAAATAGTGTGGTTGAAGATGTAAATTCAAATAGTGTACATTTCAAGACGGAAAGACATGGAAGAGATAAAGTTAATGAAAATACTTATAGTCATATAGTTAATTAGATTTCTAATACCGATAGGCTATATTTTTGTTTATTTGTGTTTATTTTATCTGAAACTTGAAATTTTCCATTTCAAAAAATGAAGCTTTTTTTTTATTACCAACTCTCCTTTTTCCGTTATTTTTGCTTTCAAAAGATGTTATATCTCTAAATCAGTAGTATATATGGGGACCGGTGTCACTTCTGTTCTCATACGTGCAGTGAAAACTAATGGAAGTTAAAGTTTGTCTGAAGTCATATATATCCTAATTTTAAGAAAAGTATCTTAAAAAATAAAATTTTAACCCAATTTTAATCATCAATGTTTGGCTTATCGTCTAAACGATCCTTTTCAGCCTATACTTGATTGGAAAGTAAAAGAATTCATGCAATTTTTCGAATATTTCTTCCAAATATTCTCTTCATTTTTTTATAATTGGTGGATTTTATTTTATAAATCTTAAACACTTATATACATCTAGACGACAATAAGAGCATGAAGTATTGAATCCAAGTTCATTAATGAATTAAACATGCTTAAAAATTTACACTTTTTAATTCCGCTTGGACAAAGTCTAGATCTTTGTAAAATCCACTATAAATAAAATATTCCTTATTCTTAGGGAAGAAGAAACTAAATGAATCTTGGCAAAAAATTTTGTTGAAGAAAAGATTAATCCGTTGTTTAATTTTTGACAGATACAATTCAGAATGAAAGTTACACGATCATTTTGTTCATATTTCATTAGAAATGCAGATTCAGTCGCCCTCTTTTCTTAACGGACGTCTCTTAATTTCAATGCGATTACAGTGATTGCTAGCGGTGAAGGACAGGACATCGCATCCCTTGAGATTATTCCTTTCATTTTGACAGAAGTCCTCTCTAGAATTGATAGACAAGAGAGCTTTTTTCGTACTAGGACTTTCCTTTTTACTTTGAATTTCGTGAAACTTTTATGTGTGTGATAGATTTGTTTGCCTTCCTTTGAAATTTTACATTTATTTATGTTTCTTCCTGTTTCTTACCATCGGATCTGAAGTCCTTCTGTTTTATTTATTTTTCTTTTTCGTTTTCCTTGCTCAGATTCTACTCCGTAGCTTTAGTCGGATTAGAAATTTTGTCCAGTCCTTCACTCTGCTTGGCTGTTCAAAAGTGATGTCTCCAATAGGAAGGAAATGGTTTGGAAAAGCTTGCTCTGTTAAGAACCTGTCTGTAAAGGCACGAAATAAAAGACCGCTGGAATTTTCTTCCTAAAAATATTCATTTCTATAATTTATACTTTAAATTGTACATTATTGAGATAAAAGATTATTTAAGGAATATTCAGAAGGAAAGATTTAATGTTAGGAGAAACTGCCCTAGTGACGTGAGGTTGTGATATGAAAACATATTTCTGTTTCTCATTTGTCATACTTTTTGTTCCGGCTATAGACTTGTGCATCTATAGTTTTAGATCATATTTAATGCTTGCAAAGCAGCCTTATCTTCCTTAATAGTTAGTCTTTTTCTTTAAAGCCCAATTAGTACAATTTACACTTATAGATTTTCACATTTTTTAGATTTCTCGGAATGGTTTAACCCACTGTCTTTAAAATTCGACATGTAAGAATAGACAATAACTCACATTTACATTGAAGATTTGGTCCTGAGGGCAATTAGGGGCCGTCTAGAAACTGATGAACACAAACACGTTTTTGGCCTACCCGCTTCACAGAATATGATAGCAAGTTTAAACTTTAGAAATGGTAATGTTTAATGTGCATAATATTTACAGAATTTTTGTAAACTACGCAAATATTTGGGAAGATATAAGGTTTTCTTAAAAAATTCAAATTTTTCACACCTGTTTTTTACTTATAACATGCAGAGTTTTCTGTTATATTATGCGAAACTTACAGAAAAGATGACAATATGTTAGAAAAGCATTGTGTAAAACTTTGGAAAAGAATTATTGAAATTACAGGAATTATGAGCATTTTTTAGTAAATATTGTTTTACTGCTCATGGGCAGAAACATAGTATAATTTTTCTTTCACAACTTTAAACCAGATATATGGCAACTTATATAAAAATTCAGTTCAATATCATTAGTATTCAGAAAGATATCAGCGTTACACGAGGCAGAATTTTAGCTCCTGTTGAAGAGAGCTAAAAGATGAGGGGTTATACACAAATTGGTATTTTATAAACATATGTCTTTAAATAGTTACATTGAATTGTATAGTGGTTAGAATTTGCTGAATACCTGAACAGATTTATATTCGTAAAGAATAAAAAATATATATTTAGAATTATTAAAATATTTTAAGAAAAGAAATTAATTAGATAAAATCGTTTCGCCATAAAATTAAATATATTTAAAAATACCGTTTGGCCGTAAAATTGTATATATGTAACTTGTTAATAATCATGTAAATAATATAATTAAAGTAATAAAATTTTTGTTATTTATAGATGCCTAATTGGCTAGAATTTAAGTTATGCGTAATTGATAAGTGTTCATGAGTATGCACAAATTCTAACCGCTATACAATTCAATATAAGTATTTAAAGATATAAGTTTAAAAAATATCAATTTGTGTACAACCCCTCATCTTTTAACTTCTCTTCGACAGGAGTAAATTCTGCTGATTGTAATGCCGATATCTTTCTGAATACAAATGATATGGAACTGAATTTTTTATATAAGTTGCCCAATATATCGGCTTTAAAGTTGTGAAAGACAAATTACACTATATTTCGCGCATGCGCAGTAAAACAATATTTACTAAAAAATGCTCACTTCCTGTAATTTCAACAATTCTTTTCCAAAGTTTTACAAAATGCTTTTCCATATTGTCATCTTTTCTGTAAGTTTCGCATAATAACAGAAAACTCTGCATGTTATAAGTAAAAAAAAAACAGGTGTGAAAATTTGAGATTTTAAGAAAACACTATATCTTCCCAAATATTTGCGCTGAGTTTACAAAATTCTGTAAATATTATGCACATAAACATTACCATTTCTGAAGTTTAAACTTGCTATCAGTATTCTGTGAAGCAGGGTAGGCCAAAAACGTTTTTTGTGTTCATCCAGTTTGTAGACGCCCTAATTGCCCTCAAGCCGATCTTCAATGTAAAATGTGAGTTATTGTCTATTATTTATGTCGAAGTTTCAAAGACAGTCGGATTGTCGGATACTTTTGGGCATATAGTGTATATATATATATACTATTCTTAATACTATTACAAATCTAGAACTCAATATGCAGACACTTTTACATGGCACGAGGTCTTGGCAGTCCAAGGCAGAACAATTTTCTCATTTTATATTCTTTCTGAAAGCTTATGTAACAATATTTTGGCTTATTTTAAGTAAAGTCTTAACTTATTTTAAGTAAAACAATGTATGGAATTTTAAAAAAATATGTGACGAAAAAATTTTAAATTTTAAAAGATAAAGTTCTTGATGACTAATTTGAAGCAGTTCAAATATGATTATATGCGCAATACGCAAATTTCAGTAAATATAAAACAAAAAAGAAACTGTTTGGTGAAGACGCCTGGTTATTAAACAGATTCGCATTTCTTAATGCAGGATTATCTCTAAATTGAAATTCTTAATTACGGAAACATTTTCGTAAATATTTGTTCAGTAAGATCGATCATCATCTATGTTGCTTAAAAAATAGATACACTAACAGAGTTCAAAAAAGTGATTGAAAGTTTTGTGAACTCCGTTTAGGCAATGATTCACTTTGATATTCAAATTTCTATAGACATTGACTCAAGCTTTTAAAAATGTTCCATAACTTCTTGAATTCTGTTAATGTGCTTTTATCCAGTTACAGTCGTCTAGTCGCAGTGGAGGTGAAAGCTTATGCTAATACTTCTCATTTCTTCAAATATGTAGTGTAGAAATTGTTTTTTAATATATTATAATAATATGTTTAAATATCTATTATTTTACAATACATTATGTTCACTTTTTTATTTTTAAAACATCATTGTTTCGGTCCTTTCGATTCCAGTATTCAATAAATTCAAATGGGTGAGTTTATTGACAAATTATTCCTAACATGGATCAAATATAAATGGATAATTTTATATATTTAATGCATTACATTATGTCAGAGTTTCGAAATTTAATAATTTCCTCAAACTCTTTATTTTTAACATGATGTGGAAAATGTTCGCATACAAGCGGTTTTATTCTACCGTTAGCATGTGATGCCGTATTAATTTTTCGATATCTGTCTTAAGTCACTTTATTAACCTTTTTAATATTTTGCATTCAAGCCGTCAAAATAACACAGTGAGAAGCAACTGTACACAAACATATACTAGGGATTGCAATCCGGCACCAATTTCAATCCGGTCGGATCCGGCCAGATTCCCATCGATCCGACCGGATCCGACGGGATCAGGCCGGATTGGACACATCAAAACTATTTTGCCTTTTCATTCCAAAATCAACTGTATAAAAGTTGATAAAGTGAGTGTATTACAAAGTTTATAAAAAAGCGTTAATTTCTTATGAAATCAACTTTATTTACACTGTTATAATTAATGAACATTAACGTATAAATCAACAATAAAAACTTAGTTCAGTGTAACTAGTTAAATTGTAATTTTTATATTAGTTTAGTAATAATTAGATAATGACGGGCGGTTAAGTTCAATCTCCCTTATTAGATTTTACAAATGACATCAATGATAACTTGTAATGTAACTTATATTAAATCTAACTAAATCAAGCTTATCAACTGAGATCACAATAATTAGGTATTTTAGGCACACTAAGCAGTCTCATTCTTATAATTATGACAGTCATCATGAATCTGTTAAATCAATGGCACAATTATACAATAACGAGTTTAAAACTTCTTCGTATTTTTTAATATACTTACTTTAAATTATTATTTTAAGTAAAACAATTAAAAAAACTCACTTTGGTTTTGAAAAAATTATCTTAGGAAACAAAAAGTGTTAATTGTGTCATCTGTTAATCGACTTCTTACAGAGCTACAAATATAACCAGCGGCCTAGAAAGCCCTTTCTGCTTCTACACTTGTTGGTTTTATTGTCAACAAATACTCATGAATAGAAGACAATTATTTTCCTCGAACTCCTTCACTTTCATATGCAGTCATTTCCTTTCTTAATGTTTTCTCATAATCTTTCTCTTTTTTTTGGTATTTATGCTCTAGGTTTTCATATCTTGCTGGATTTGCATCTGTAATTCTTTCTGTAATGTCCAATCACTTTTCAATGACGATGAATCTGAGTTATTTTCTACTTTATTATCTACGTTTTCTTTAAAGCTCTCATTTTGAACAACTCTTTTTAAGATATTTTTCATTTCTAGTCTTACAACTTTTTTTTTCGGCATAGTAAATGTATTATCAGTTCGTCTTGTATCATCATCATATTTTTTTATTCTGTAAGTACATTAATATTCCTGTTTTAATTTTGAATTGGTTTCAAAAGTGGCATGTTTGTTTTAGAACTTTTAGACTAGTACCTGCAATGCAACACAACTAGGTACATACTTACAATTTAAAACGTTATTTCGACCACTATGTAAGAAGAAAGTCGTATTATAAAGAAAAATCAGAAATATGGATCGTTAATCAATTCATTTCTAAGTCTAATTATCTACTTAAATCATTCTCGTACTCGCAAATGCAACATAAGCATAATTCATCTATCAATTGAACAATAAGAATGTCTATACGTGAAGCGGGTGAGTCAGCGTCGAACGACTCGTACACACCACGCATTTAAGTACCTACTCTTGCAACAACGCGAGTATTTTTTCAAGAAATCGTCTTCATGTATTTTTTTTAATTTACCGGATCCGGTAGACGTCTAATGATGCCGGATCCGACGGATTACCGGATCCGGTTTTCCGAATTGCAATCCCTAACATATACTTATTTCTCCATTTGTTTACCTTTCCGTAATTTCTCCAGACTGAAATCATCCCATTCCAAACCTTCTTTCTCCCTTTTATTCCTATACATTCTCCTTCTTTTCCTGATGCGAAACTTAATTTCCTCTGGTACTCTGAATAGATTCATTCATCTCATCCCTCATAACACCTGTGATACTCAACTTCTGACCTAATCAGAAAAATTCGATCGCCAGACATAACCGGATCAATTTTTACATCCAGCCCACGTCAGAATAAGTTACTCTTAGGCGGGTGGGAAAGTCTAGATGACGTTTTTGATATTTACAAGACACAAATCCGACCACGCTCAGTACCATCTTCCGATTTTCAGAAAATCCGATTCCTTTCATTCTTTCTTTTTACTTTCTCGTATACGAAGTATATACAAAGAGAAAGTATTGTAATCGTCAAAAAATTCGAACTCGAGATTTTGACGGATTTCCACGTTTTAGACCTCCCTGAGTCCGAAAAACACAATTTTGGAATTATGTCTGTGTGTGTGTCTGTCTGTGAACACGATAACTCGAAAACTATTAGAGCTACGGGGATGAAATTTGGTATGTGGTCTTTAAATATAATTTGTAGGTTTCTATCAAATTTTGGACAAAATCCGAAAAAGGGAAGTCTGTCTATTTGTATGTCCGCGGTCATGTGTACGCTATAACTCAAAAACTTGAATAGCTAAATGGATAAAATTTGGTACACAGTTTTATCGTTATCAATGTAGGTCCGCATAAAAGTTTGGGACAAATCCGTCAAAAAGAGGCGTTAAAATTGCATATTCAATTTCTTTTAATCCGATTCTCGTGCGCATGCGTATTGGTAGCAATCTGTTATTGTTGTAAATTTTATTTACAACAATAAATAATGTTTTCAAGCATCAATTGTTAACAATTTTTTTTATTGTTGTAAGTAAACCGATCTCATTATTTCAGCAAATCTTTTATTCACGCGCTTTTGCAATTGTTACGGTTGTGGTAGTATAAATTGTTTTCTTGGGAATTCAATTCCAAAGCAGAATTTTCACTTTAGTATTCATTGCATTGCCTATTTTATCGCGCCTGCTTCAAAGTAATATTTTTTTTGAAACGTGGCAATAGTTATTTGATTTCAGGTTTGTTTGTTTTTTTGTTTTACTTTCTCGTATACGAAGTATACAAAGAGAAAGTATCTCCACTACAAATCTCCACTTAGAAAGTATACGAGAAAGTTTAGGGGAGACCACTCCCGCTGGTTATCATTCCTTCTGCCCGTGTTTTCCTCTGCACGTCTAAACGAATTGGTACTGAAATGAATTGGCTGCGACGTTTTAATTCTGAATCCCTACAGTTAGGGCGACTGAGTATATCAAAGTTTTATTCATTAAAGTTACAAAGACCGGTGTGGTTATCTGTTTCGAATTCACGTGATGATTTCGTGAATTCTTATTTTTCACCTGCAATAACGTTCGTTTCCGTTTCTATAAAATCTATTCTATAATTGGTAATTTATAAGAAACTAGCTTATATGCCCGACGTTAGTCCAGGTAGAAATGTTTTCAAGCCTAAGTACTTATAACACTTTCAACTTAATTAAACAGTTTTTCACTGACACACCTTTCATGGATTTTCTTCGCCGTCATCCGTCGGCCAACAGCTAAACTAATCTTTTCTTTTTGCCTTCGTACTTTGAGCCACTTCACACGAGTTTGACAACTCTTTTAATTCCATCTTCCAACCCTCATCAGACAAGAAAAATATATCATATGCTTTTTATGGCCTCCCTCATTCTCTTCTTTTTGGTGTTTGTGTGCCTTAATTTACTTGAGTTTTGCTTTTCAAAACTATTTTGAAGATTCTAGTCAGACTAGCATTTTCTGTATTTTGTTAGGTATATAACTAATCCATAGTTTTCATTAACATCAGCAGACTGGAAAACATTTAATTTTCTGTTGCTTTTTTCATCTTTTCAACAGGTGAGTCATTTATACTCTCTGTCTAAACGTAGGTTTCTGATGCAAAAAGAAAACTTTCAGCTTTGAATTAAAGATTAGAAGAAAACTTTCTCTTTAATTTCATAGATATTTATCATTCTTTAATAATATAACATCGATTTATGAATCATTTAAGAAGTTTAAAAACAATTCTCTATTATTAATAAATACTTAAAAGGCAAATAATAAATTACCCGTTAATGATGGAAGTTCAAGGGTTGAAGTTCAGTAATCTCTGAAACAATTTTATTTACCTTTTTGGACCAAAAGACTCACTGACTAAGTCAATAAAAACAGTCAAATGATTGTATAATTTTAGGACAGATATTTTTCGTGTAAGAGTTCTACATAAATTGTTATGTCTAATAGAAATAATTATTTTCCCTAACAAGCCTTTAACTTTATTACATTTTAGTGCTCATGAATTACTGAATACAAAAAATTATCATATGAAGAATAAAAATTTATGCAAGATAATTATATAAATTTCATCGCTAAATCTTGAGATTGTTAGAATTGATCCATCATTCATCGAATGAATTAAAAATTAGAGGTATCATCTCTACTTATAATAAAGGACAATGTGTGTGTGTTGGCGCTTTACAAGGCAGATCGTTGATCCTTCAGACACGAAATTTGGCACAAAAGTACTTTTTAGGGTGGGAATGTGACCCACCGAGCTGTTTTTTCAAAATTTTAATTAATTAAGAATTAAGCGAAATTTTGTCGTTTTTCCTTGATAATAAGTATAATAGCACAAAATATGCATAATAGAACAAAAATAACTTTTATACCATCTCAAAATTCAAAAAAAATTCTTTTCAATGATATCAATTAAGTTTCTTTACAATTATAATTCTAATAAATTTTAAAAACTTTATTAGGGATAATTTACACCAATACTTTTCATTGCTGCATTAAAATTCAATCCGTTTTCATTCTTTAAAGAAATATTTAGTTTCGTGATTCTCTTCTATTGTTGAAAGCTAAGGTAATATCTTAATGGCTTTTTTTATTACACCAATTTTTCTGTGAAATCTGTAATCAAAGTCCTAAATGACTTTGATTAGTGATCTCACAGAAAAATTTCAATAGTAATTTCAAATAGTAAGTTTAATAGGAAATATATCTAGTAAGCTGAATGATTATGGCTGCTATGTTTTAATTCTTCTTATCAGTATGTTTTAATGCAGCAAGCATGTTGTTGGACATAAAAAGTATCGCGCCATTTTAATGCAGAAATCATATCCACATTTTGTATCAGGAATAAGAAAGTGAAATTGGCACCGACAACGTGCAATTAAATGTTACATGTCAGAAAAGTTTACTTGACTAACTGAGGGTCGTTCATGTAGGAAACAAACAAAACAGATGCAAGGTTATTAAAAGATCACAGGTGAAATACAGAAGGTGTTTACAAATTTTTAGAACGATCTAGGTTCCGTTTAATTAATGTTTAAAATGTTTGATCTGATAGCCTTTCTCCTGGACTATAAGTTTGCATCATGATTTTCATGATATAAGGGCCTTTTCCAAGGGTATTGATTTCCATTCCTCTTCTACTACTTTCCAGAGTTCATCAGTCGTCGTGGGTTTGCCCTTAGAAAGAGCTCTTTTCAACAGACCAAAGGCTCAATAGTCCATAGGTGAAACGTCAGGGGACTTCTCAGGAATATGTTGAAAAGGTATATATGGAATACCTGTATCAATCTTCATTTTTACAAGGAATACAGTGCTGCTTTTCGAAGTATAACAGGTAGCTTTGTCTTGATGAAGTTTCACTCTTTAAAAGTCATTGGGATAAAGAAATTTAAATTCTTCTGTAAATATCGGACGTAAAACTTTCTCTTGATAGAGCGTTGATTTGATTTTAACATATTTTTCAACTCTTCTTATTTTAAAATGTTTGTTCATGTACTAAACACAAGGATTACAAACAAAAAAATTGACTGCAATATTTACATATTTAAATAATTATTTTGGGTTATGTATTGTTAGTTTGATGATTTGATAGACAAGGCAAATTTTAATGTGTTTGTTTACAGTAAAATTAATTGGTGACAATAGCATAGATCAGCGAGGAAAGAAAACGCTTCACATTACGGTAAGAATTGAATTTCTCTTCTTTATGTACATGCTGTAGTTAATTACTAGGAATCGCTTTCAAATATCTTGATTTCAACGTCCATATGGACTGATATTTTTTACCAGCAATTATACAACTTTATGCGGTCTTTTCTCTTTCTCTCTAAGTATTTTTTGTTGTTGCTGTTTGTTTGTTTGGATTTGACACAACAACAGTAATTAGGTTTTGCGAAATACAATTTAAAATAAACACTATCGCATTGCCATCATACAAATTATGCAATTATTCAGTACTAAAAGCAATGTAAAGATAGCGTACTCGAGTCTTTTAAAATTGCTAGTGTGCTCTCACACTACGCTCATTACCCTACTGATGGGGGAACCACGAAATGTGGATGAGTTGCTCAGGTTTCATATGAAGGAACTCGCCTCCCTAGAGTTGCATAAATGGTGAGGCTCTGAGTCCCTCCACCAGTGATAATACGTACCTCCTACGGGAAGGGTAGGGCCGTGAGGCTGAGTTGGCCGTTAGGACCCGACCTCAGTACTCGTTCCTATTGCAACGACTGTCATTCAGATTTCCCGTATTCCTAGGCAGGTCGGGGTAGACTTCAGACGTGGTTACACTATGCTCAAAATGGTGGTATATTTTCCTTTCTTCACTCTTTGCTCAATACTGATTGAAAATAGGAATGACATATTTGCTAACCATTTGTCACCAACTTCCGAAGAAACTGAGATTCAGTCAGTATGAATCAGGCATACCGTCAGAAACCATAAGAAACCCACCCTGGAGAGATAATCTTCCCTAACCATCTCCCCTTATCTCTCACCCTACCGAGAATCAAATCTAAGGAAAGGACTTTCTTTTCAAACTAGCCTTTAATGCCATTTTAATTCGGTTCGGGTCAGTAAATCTTATTTTGTCGCAGCTTGAGGTTTCCGGGTTGTAAAAATGACTGCATCCTTAACTTTTCCTATATTTTGTTGAAACTATTTCAATTTTTAAGAATCTTAAGAACAATTCAATACATTCACATATTTAAAAAAATTCGTTGCCTTGGAATTGATCACGCCACATAAATTCAGTGAGATAAGAGTGTAAATCTTCTTTTTTGACTCCTTTCATCTGTTTTATTCTCAATTTCTGCTTATTCCAATACGATTCAATATGCTGTGTGTGTACGCCATTTTCTGGATTAACGAAGTTTAAAGAATGGTTTACAGTTCTATGTTCAAAACCTAATTGTTCTATATTTCTATAGGCTGACCATTGATCAGAATGAATTTTAGAACCTGGGAGACAAACTTTTTTAATAATTGGAAGAAGAGTATGTTTATCTCCATGCATCCCTTAGCTGGAGAAAAGCTAGTATCTACTATCCCAAACACCCATGGTTGTTTGTAATTCTCTATAGCTTCTTTGCTATCTATAATTGGTTTAATTTCATTTTCTTTGATGATATACCCAACAAACTCAGCATAAGAGCTACAAAAAAATTACTTTCCTTTTAAATACAACCAATTGATTCTATTTAATTTTGCACCCCCTGGAAATTGCGCTAAAGGCAAGTACTCTACCTGCCCCACTCTAGTTACGCCACTGGTAGTGATTGACGGTTTTTCCCTTTCCGACAAATAATATCCTTATTTTGCTCTTAAAAATTTTATTACCACGCATTTCACAACGTTTCTGAATTATGGGATAGGAATATTTCTCTTCGGAAAGCACAAAAACATATACAGTCGGACCTCTATTTAACGAAGTCGCTAAATCCCGAAAAAAAAGTTCGTTATTTGGAAAATTCGTTAAATAGAGATTCACCTTTTAAAATACTTTCAACTACACAAAACAGATTTTAAATTCATAAATACTAAATATTATTAAAAAGGAAATTAATCACACCTTTATTTTGTAAATTAATATCTATTTGTTTTATATATTTTACCCATCAAAAAGAAATCTGCAAGAAAAACAAGAATAAAACAAAACATTGTCCGGCAGTACACTGTATTTTCAATTTAAAAAAATTTTTATATTAAAATTAATGATAATAATTTTAGCATTTCATCATATGAAAGCTTGTTGATTTCCGCATCATGATTATTTCCATCTTCATCATCTTCGTCTTCATCGCAATTCATCGCTGTATTGTCTTTATTTTTCACACTGTCCACTTCAAAACTGCCTCATCCACATCTTCATAGACACATGCTTTTAAACGTTTTGAACAAGAATTCGATGAATCATAATTTTGTACCTTATCGCGATTTTTTTATTATGGTTGATAAGCTGTTTGGAGGAATACCAAATTTTAAAACAATATCCTTTTTTTTCACGCCTTTATCCACCTCGTCAAGAATTAAATTTTTTTCTTTGATGCTGAAGCACTTTCGCTTTGACATTTTCCAGCTTCAAGGTCACTGATCACCATAAAATGTGTTAAAAGAAAGAATAAGTTTGAAATGTTTCGAAATATTTTGAGAAATAGGCAGAAAAAAAATATTGGATCACAAGAAAAAGTTCGTTAAATAGAGAATGCACTTCTCTATTTGGAGGTTATTTTACGAAGAAGTTCGCAAAATGTTCTTGGTTCCAAGAAAAAGTTCGCTAAATAGAGAAATTCGCAAAATGGAGGTTCGTTAAATAGAGGTCCGACTGTACTTCAATCCACAGCTTGTTTACATACGACATTTTGAAAGAAGAATAAATTTATAAATAGCAGACGATATTTCTTATTTCAAATAATAAGATATTGCCAGAAATTTTTATTCCAAATCATTTGCTTTTTTTAAATTCTTTATCGAAATCGTTCTAAATATGTGTATATAACCTCTATATTTACCACAATTTAAAAAATAAAACTGCTTTCCGAATGAAACCATGAATATCAAATTATACTTAAGAGATTCAGTTGAAATTATATTCTCGGCGAATTAGCTGGTCACCGAAAGTGGCTAGTGATAAATAAAGTAAAGAATTTTTATAGTTAATTCAGTGCATAATATGTCGTATAATTGGCTTGATGCTTTAGAACTTTCATTTCATGAAGATGCTTGAACTAACAGGTCTTGCATTAAAAAATCTTTAGCAAAAATAAAGGCTTTCGTCTTCCGAAGCTTATTTATCCATTTTTGGAATTCATTTTCAATTCAGAAATCATTTTTTTCTTGAGGAAAATTAAAGAGATACAGATTGAAATAGGGAGATATCGGGATATTACAGATACATAATGTATTTGCAACAAAAAACTATTTGCGTAGAAAGAGAACAACAACAGCAATAAATAAAAAATCGCTTTATAAGAAAAATCAAGATGGTTTGAAGTGTCTTCTTAATTATGTAATTTATGTAGGTAAATTATGTGGAGGTAAGCGTGCAAGCTATAAGAACTGGATGGTGAAATTTGAATATGATATAAAGTTTCTGACGTAAAATCATCACATCTGCATTAGGCATTTATAAACAAACTTCATAAATTTATCATTAGAAATTCCGTGTTAATTAAATTACAATCTAAACGAAATATTGAATATTTTCATAAAAGAGAAATATTAAAGAAGGAAGCTCTTTCCCTCCTTTTTGAGTTATTGGGAGATGAAATTTATGGTCCCTTTTAACCGAATGAAAAGTTTATATTTTATTCTTTTCATGTTATCAACCGATCTTCCCATCACACGTGGGAAAACTGAATAGGATAGGAGATTAAAATTTCATTATTTCATGACAGTCGCCATAGTTTATACGCAAAACGTAAATCTATCTTCCTGCAGCAAGTGCTCTGGTAAAAAAAATTAATAGATATTGCTCTAAATGATATAAAAATACTGTGATCATTGTATGTGCTTCCCGTTTCTACAGGGAAAATTAATGGCTTCCAAGATAATTTTAAATCTTCATACCAATACTTTTTAAATAACTATTATGTTGCATGCCGTTCCTGGATTCTAAGCTAATCTTCCATAAAGAGTTTCCCGAAGTCTCCCCGTATATTTCTGTATCCAGAATTATGAATGTCCACAAAAAAAGTCCAACTAATTTCTGAATACGTGTTGAATTTTCATTTTATTTGATATAAGAAATTCTTTCTCATCCTAACTTGCACTCGCTGTTCCTTGCTTAAAAAGTTTGTGATATAGTCGACAAACCTTCAAAGAACCGATTTCTTACATGTAACACTGACAAACCAAAGGTAAGGAATTTGAGCTTTGAAGATTCTTTCTTCATCGTTATTACTCATAAACACGTTTTAATATAATTGATAATTGATACAATTCTAGTTATGTTTCAGCATATTTTTTCATCACTTTGTTGGGAGATATTGGCCAGGATCTAATTTTTCTTGATGTAACAAATGTGCCTGCGCAATAACAATAGCGCTACCTTTGGTGGTAAGATTCAATTAGCTTAAGATTCTGTCAGAACTGTGAAACGGTTATGTGAACGACTACAGAAAACCCGAATCCGAAACACCTTTGTAATAGATAGGAATTAATGTAAATGCGTATCCTTTGTGCGTTAACGTTTGTGTTTGTGCTTGTAATAAATCTTAAATGTTTCCAGAAGAGATAACTTTTGGCTCCCATCAACGAAGTCAGGCGTTTCGATGCATCATTGTAATGATATTTAATAGTAAATCATGAAATATAATTATATTTTACGATTACTTAGTCTTAATTTAATTTAATTTAATTTATTGTAACATATATGGAGATAGAAGTTTGTAGAAAGTTAAAATCATCATCAATAATTTTATCATTTTAAATATTACTATCATCATCTAAATCCTGTTTGATCACAAGAATTTTTATTTTATTTCTTTACCGTTTAAGGCACAGTTTATTCTCAAAAACTTGTAACAAAACCTTAAACTAAAAAAATGTTAAATTACTCCGATTTTAAAGGCAAAATATTGTTCGCACAATAATAAATTTTAATTCAGACTAAAATGTTACAAACATTTTAAATAAAACTCATCACTCCCCCCCAATTAAAAAGGAAAACATGCACATGACAAATGTAATCTTCAAAAACAAGATTTTTTTTAAATGAAAAAGTATGAAAAAATGAAAGCATAACAGAAGCTCTTCAAATTAATTTAGAGTTTAAACACTAATCACCTTACCACATTGGCAAAAAGAATTTCTTTTCGGAATAAGAACATACTTAACAATCAGACAATACAGACACAGGTGTGTCTAAGCGCAATCATTCCAAAACAGTCCTTAATTTCCAAACAATTAATGCTAAGAAGAAAAAAAGAAAAGAAGTGCCAAAATTGTGCTTTTCACTGATTTACGCTATAAAAACTTTAGCTAAAATATTAGAAAAACATATTAAATAACATAATAAATAGTGCAGATGTTTTAACTATAACAAATAATAAGGATGTGTTTTTACTTTCTTAACATTTTCCGTACAAAGACGACTATAACTATTATTATTACCATTCCCATTGTGTAGTTACTGTTTGTTTGGCCAAAAGCTAAACCTATTTTTTCACGCAGGTAAAGACAAAAGCCAGCCTCGACTTTGGGAGAAGAATTGTTAAAGCAATAACCGAGAAAATGACGCTTTACGTATTCTTCCGACAATGGTTATAGCGTCGTTATTCGGGATAGCTTAACGTCATTGGTTTGGGATGCGATTACAGAAAGCCTGATGGACGCTGGAGGCATTTGAATACACTTAAATGTAACGATCGTCAGGCGATGGGGAAAACAGTAACATTTATAAGAATACAAAAGTGAAGAGTGAATTATTAAATCATAATGGAGGGAAAGATTTCGTGAATCATGGTAGTGTTATTAGAATAGAAATAGCATTGCTGTTTCACCGAAGCGTTTGAGATATTTCACTTAAAAGAGTGGTTACAGTCAATTTAACTCAACAAGGAGATCACGTCCTTTTGCTTTCTCGGAAACCATTACAAAAGATGAAACATTTTATCCTCCATTTTACGATAAAGAGAATGTAGTTTAATTTGAGATGATATCTTGAACAGTGTTTGAGACAAAAGGTTTCGTTCTAGAACTCGTTGTTTTAATACCTAAGAGGTTAAACTGTTTAATAAAATGTGGGTGATATAACTATCTGGTGCAATATTTTTTTATGAAAATTTTGACAATATAACCTATAACGATGTAAATCATATCTGAAATTGTTTAAAAATGCTGTTATTAAGAAAAGGAGTGTTTTTCACGAAGTCGTTAAATCTTCATACAGTTTAAAATTTGTCTTAGTTGCTATTAATAGCATTAATTAATTAATTATTCAGAAAAAAGGTGGTAGATTTCGTTGTTCAATTGTTTTCTTGAATTAATCTACATTTGTATTTGGCATTTTCTAGATAGAGACTTGAAATTAATTTAAACCTTTTCCTGCGCTGTCATAATGTAGAATTTCATACTATAAAAAGTAGAATTAGAGATATAATTTATTAACTTATATTATTATCTTTGCAAAAAATGAATCGAACAAAGTTTCGCTATTTTTGGAAGTGGGAAAGAAAATAAGGTATTGCAAATTAAAAATCTTCAAATTTATTTAAACCACGAGAGAAAATATTGTGTACGGTATGATTGATTTCTTTCTAATGATCAAATATTATCATATAAATTATGAACATTTAGAAACATGGCTTTTTGAAAATACCAACATAAGTTTAACGTAAACAGAAACTGATAACTTCTTTGAGAAAAAAATATCGAGCTCTTTTGAAAGAAATTAGTCTAATTAGTATTTATATTGAGACAATGCGACGATAAATTTTGAATTAATGAAATGTAAATCGTCAGCTTTTAGTTTTAATTACGTAAGTCAGAAATATGAAACACAGAGGCGAAAACATGAAGGGACGCAATTTCAATCAAAAAGAATTTTTCCTTCTGAATATACGTCACTGTGACTACCTCGAAGCTATACACTTAAGTATAATCTTTGATTTACGACAAACGTGACATTTTGCTTAATATTTTGAGCACGTGTCATTCTCTTTTGTAATTATCTCGTATAAAACTGATGTCATGGTGGCCTAGTGGTAAGCTCTCGCTCCAGCCTCGAAACCCGATTCCACTGAAGATCCCTCGTGTTTAAGGGCCTCTTGCACCCTCAGTCATACGCATGGGGGTGGAGG
This sequence comes from Araneus ventricosus, assembly GCA_013235015.1. NCBI lineage: Eukaryota > Metazoa > Arthropoda > Arachnida > Araneae > Araneidae > Araneus > Araneus ventricosus. Next base: position 104,199 of record BGPR01003372.1, on the reverse strand, counting down.
ACAAATGTCCTCCCGCTGGTGGAGAGGGTGTGCCAGCTCAGGTGCCGTCCTCGTCATCTGACTACGGCTAAAATTTACGAGGTCAGTCCCAAAATAGATCTCGTGTTGCTTCAAAACGGACTGTAATATAACCAAACAAAACTCGTATTAAACTGTCCATTAAAAAAATTGACCAGTTTTTATGATACGAACATTATTTATAAAATGCATTGCAGAATTAATATATAACATCAATGTTAATCAAAATATTCAGAAATATAATATACTTCAAATTATTGAGAGAAAAAAAAGCACTGAGGAAAAACATAAAATAAATGACATTACATAATACTTGCTGCAATTTTTGAAACAATTTTTTTTCGAAAGGTAACTTCTAAGTGTGTATGAGCAATTTTTTAATAAGCATGCCTGAGATTTCTCAAACAGCATGGTTTAAATTTCATTGTCAAGTCAATTTAAAGAAATATATAGGGTATATTATAGATTTGTAAGTTTAAACATATGAATATGCAGTTCTTTTGAAGCACTGTGGGATAAAAAGCATACTAATACACTTTCATGTTATACAATATTTCTTTCAAGAAAAATATATCCCTTGTATTTAGCTGCAGTGGAAAAAATTATAGTTTTATTTTGCTAGTAATGCAAAAAATTATAGTAATATTCTAATTTTATAACAGAGTATGTAACTATATTTTAATTTTTGTTATTTTTGCATAAAAATAAACATGACTTTAAAAGTACTAACTTGTATTTTGTAACAAACGCACTATCTTACTTTTATAATTCTTAAAATATTTATACAGTATTAGAATATGTCCAAAGTACTATGATTGCAAATTCTCAGCTGAAAAGTAAATAAAAAAATTAAAATTTAGGATTGACATTATTATCAAAAGTTTGTACTTGTAACTCTAAAGTGTACGGATTTAAAATTCTATCATTAATTCAATTAAAATGACATATATAAGCTGCTTTGTAAAACACCTAAAATGTGGCGAACTTCGATTTCTTGATGATAAAATTATAAAAAAGTACTCAAGACAAAAATTATATTGTAATGCAGATTTGTTTGATATTTCTTCGAGCTTAGTCTGGATGTTTCTAAATCTGTCTCTTTTGCAATAGTTCTTGAATAGATTTATCAGACAATTTGTAAACAATTTAGACATTAGTGTGTTCAGACCCTTTCAGCAGCCGATGAAACAAAGATAAACAGTCTTTGTTTCCGTATAAAATTTCCAGACAAATTTTCGCATATTTCTTCCATGGCAAGCTATACTCTGTCTTAAAAACAGAATTACTATTTCCATTTGTCTACTATTCAAGAGTTGTTTCAGAGTTTTACGCTTTTACTGAGCAATAGGAAGCAAACAACACCAAATATCTTTGAATTTATGGCAGTCAGCAAACAGTAGACTAGCCATAATTCTGTATTCTGTGTTCCATGTTTCCTTTTTGTATAAAATCTTGTAGATTTTAAAGTATCGAGAGTTATAAAGGAAGGACTAGATGTGAATTTTCTTTGCACTTTAAGAATATAAATGGCAATAACAGTAAATGCACTTATAATTGCTCTAAAGTGAACGAACTTAAAATTCTAGTGTTAATTAAATTACAATAACATATATAAGTTTCTCTGTAAATAACCTAAAATATGGAGAACTTCGATTTCTTGATAATAAAATTATAAAAAGTACTCAAGACAAAAATGATAACGTAATACAGATTTGTTTGATATTCCTTCGTGATTAGTCTGGATGTTTCTAAATCCGTTTCTTTTCCCCAGTAGCACAGAAATATTATATAATATTTTCACAACGTTATACAATATTATGAACACCGAGGAACACTGAATACCGTAACAAAGTATTATATTGTACGTATCAGTATTTCCGAGAAACTAATTTTTTACAAATAATATAAAAACAATGTTTTTTTTAATAAAAATCTTCATTTTAACTCAGGATATCACTCGATTGGATGTTTTATTTCAAAAAACTCCACTGGAACAATTATTCCTTGAGATGCTGAATATTATATGATACTATTCAATACAGCGAAAAAGATATTATGAGTTTTACATTAAGCAGCATTGTTCAATATTTTAAGGTGAAGTTATTCTTACGTTCGACAAATGGCAGCATGATACTTTTGTAACACTATATTAATCAACGTCGAAACTTATAAATATTTTATTTTGAGGTGAAGTTATTCTTACGGTCGACAGATGGCAGCACAAAAATACCGTAACACTATATTAATCAGCATTGAATAATATGACTGAAAAGATATTTTTAAAAATGTTCATTTGAATAATAATATTTACAGAATAATTTTGTTTTACTGTATATAAAATGCGGTCCGGATTCAGCTAATGAAGTTAACCAGAAAACAGCTCTCACATTTGGATTATCTATTTGTTCTGTGAAAAAAAATTGAGTGTTATTCTCATCGTAAAAATATGCACGTGATTTATTGTTGTGAATCTTGTATTTGATTTTCAATCAATACTGCTATTAGAAATGTTAAAGGCGTCTTGTAATACATTGAAAGAGGAATAAATAAATTTCAAAATTATTTGAAACCTTTCAAACATATTATCATAATTACTTTTAAACCTTATTGCCTCAATTTATTAAATTAGCAAACTTAGATATAAGAGCTAAAATTGCTTCCTCTTTGACTTCTAATTTCATTTTGAAGTCGAAATTTTAACGATAAAAGATAATTTAATTAAGAAACCCATTCAGTTAATTGTGAATGAACATGAAATTTCGTAGAGATTCCAACTTTGTAACTACATTTTATTATCATCATTTGCGCTCGTGGTAGGAAGTCTCGCTGGTCTAGGGGTACGACTTCGGGTTGGGATGCAGAAGGTCCCGGGTTCAAAGCTTGCTGTAAGTAGATGTGTTCAAAAAATAACGAAGTGTTACCCAGCAGTTGGGAATTAAGTGATTGATATTTGTCCATGCTTCTAAAATGTATCTTTAAAATATTCACTATAATGTTATGTTATATAATATTATTCAGTATTGCACAATATTATTTAATATAGTATAATATTACACAGTATTATATAATATTATTCAATATGGTATAATATTATGCAGTATTATATGACATTATCCAATAATGTGAAAAAAACATTGTACAGTATTGAAAAAGTCTTACGTTTCACACTGTTTCAATATGGGGAAAAATATTGTACAATATTACTTTCTCGAATTTTATGATATAAGACAATATCTTGTGCTACCTGGGTTTAGCGGTAGTGCTCGAAGAGATTTAGCAGACAATTTGTAAAGAATGTTCACATTAGCGTGCTCAGACATTTTTTTTCAGCAGCCGATAGAAAAGGAAATACATTCTTTGCTAGTGTATAGAATTTCTCAAAAACAGAATTACTATTTTCATTTGTCTACTATTCAAGAGTTGTTTCAGAGTTTTACGCTTTTACTGAGCAATAGGAAACAAACAACACTAGATATCTTCGAATTGATGGCAGTCAGCAAATAGTATTGGGGTTGGGATGTTGGGTGGCGGCTTTGGTGAGTGGAAATGGGTGAGGTGGTTAGCTTGTTTAGAGTTGATGGAGCTTCATCTTCTCGTGCGGGCCGTGGTTGTGTTTATAGCACCCGTCTACGATTGCCTATCGAAATCAGTAAAGGACCGCCATGGTATTATGCGAGATGGCTGGCCGCATTGTTAGTTAGTTAGCAAATAATGGAATAGATATAATTCTACTTTCTGTGTTTCATGTTTCCTTTTTGTATAAAATCTTCTTGTAACTTTATAAAATGTCAAGATTTATAAATATTTTGAAGATTAGATGTGAATTTTCTTTGTGCTTCAAGAATATAATTGGGAATTAGAGTAAACTTTTTCTTCAGAAATCTCAACAAAAAAAATAAATTTGTAACGTTTATATTTACCATTTGGAATTCATATATATTTTTGGATGTAAATAGCAATTTCGTGAACACTAGGGATTTGTTGTGACATGTTTTCTATATTTTCTTTATCTTTCTAATTATTCATTTCTATGACTTATTTTCTTAAGAAAATTGGCTTAAGGAAAGAGAGACTTTTGCTGTTATCATCGACATAAGTCTTTATTAAGAAATTCGGAATGTTTAGGTTTGAAATCCAAAGGCTTTTAAACAAGTAAAGAAACTTAAATAAGGAGTCAAGATATTAGCATGAATTTTGTCATTGCCCTCGAAAAAAGATTGAAAAGTTGATCGACATACAAAGATTAAAAAAAAAGGATAAAGATGAAGTTAACTATTCAACTAAATATTTTGATTTGAGCATATTTTTATTATTTAAATTTATTTTTTTGAAACTCAGAGTCAGAATTAAAATATTCTCTTAATGATGAGGTTAAAAATCAACGAATTTCGTGAAATCTCATCAGTTTTCTTAGTTTAGAGATTTTATTCATTATCTACATGCTTCAAATTCAATCAATTTTACTTCATCATTGTTTCATAAATTATCAATAATGACAGAAGGCACTGACATCAAAAACAGGAAGTAATCAACATAAGAATAGTGCTGATTGTTTCGCCAATGTCTATGCAGAACTTGATGCTATTTCAATGAATCTGATCACCGCCTTTACAATAACTTCGTGAATCAACCGAAAAGATTCTTTCCGGCAACAAATATCCAAAGTAATATATATTTGATAATTTTAAATTGGTCATACAGGAATCATGTCAGGATATTCAAGAAGAATAAGGCTGTGAATGTGACATTTTCGTGGACTTCCGGATATAGGCCAACACTCCAATTTGAAATCGGTTGCCGAATCCATTACGTATATCGTTCTGCTGATATTTGTTATGCGGTCGCGAAAATGCGTAACTCTATTGAATCTCATATCATGATGGATGAAAAGACGAAATCATGAATGGCGATAAATTTGGGTTTCCTTTGAAATTCCCAAAATCGTGGAAATGCAGGAAGGCAGTTTGGTTTGCTTTCCGTGTAAAAATACAACGGTGTTTGATTTTTGAAACGACGTAGTGAATTTCATGGAGCTGCTATGACACATAACATCAACATGACAGGACAGGCTGATATCTTATTGTGTTACAGTTGACGCGAAATAGATTTGCTTTACGAGACACATCGATGACCTACGCTGAATCTGTTTTCCCCGTATCACAAGATTCTATTGCCGATATTTCGCAATATATTTTCACAAGGTAAGTTATCCAATTCAATTATCCTTTATGGATATTAAAACTGTCATCTTCTAACTTAATTAGTTAAAGAATTATATTTACTTAAATATATAAGTTGAAGGAAATAATGAAATACCAAATTTAACATTAATGGACAATTTTACTATTTATAATAGTGCAATTTCAACGACATGTTTACTGATTTCTTTAGTTTTCGATGAAATATAGCGCGCTCACGTGTCTGAAGATGACAAGAAATAGGTTAAATCATACGTTCATGAGACACTATGACTTTAGGACATCTGTTTCATTATTTCGCACGGAATTATGGAACACATTCAATCATCTTGTTACGTAAATAAAAATTTATAATGTGTGTTCTAATTGTGGTCAATTTATCTTCAAACATCCGGAAATTGTAATTTTTTTTGAAAAAGTGGGAATATGGAATTCTAAAAAAGAGAAGAGTCTTAAAAAATTTAAGGTATCCGAACACGTTCGAAAGTCGATTTTCGACCAAAATTCCATTTTTTTAATTTTTGATGTTTTCGATAGTTCATTCATTTACCTTTCTAAAACATATTTACTTTTGTCGGTACGTTAATTAGAAGATGAGATATTAATTGTTTTATAACAAACCGAAAACCTGAAGTGGGCGTTTAATTAACCGGAAGTTGTCCTTTAAAGGAACAGAAACCTGTCAAAAATTCTTTTAAACTCCTTTTTTGCAAGCTAATATGATGTCAGTATATTTTTAGGAATTTTTTTTAAAGTTTAGATACATAATTTGAGCGCGTGGAAAAACTAAAATTTAATTTTTCTCAAAATTAGATTTTATGCATATTTTTCACACTTCAAACGTGATAACTCGAGATATTATCGTTCGATTGTTCTGAAATTTTGTGAACACTTTCTTCAAATGTTTCTCTAGTGAATGTACTAGAATAATGTATATTGTAACAATATTTTTTAAATTATGGTCTTTTATTTGAAAAATGACACAGAAAATTTGCTGAAAATCTTATAATGATTGTTCGATTAGCTCTAAAATTTTTATTTATCCAAAGAATGTTAAGATTCTAGTACACGCACTAGTCTATAGTATGTAGTTTATTTTAGTATTAGTTTTATTTGAATTATTACAAAAGTTTGACCTGTAGCATGTTTGAAGTTGGGGGAAATTTCCTCTAAAAAGCAGCAGAAATTCAAGAATTTTGTAAATTTATAATAATTTATACTCAAAAATCATACTCTAATATTAATCTTTACTAAATTCGAATCTAAAAAACATATTTTGGTGTTTTATTTCACAATTTAAGAAAAAAGTGCTCCGAACGTGTTCGGATACCTTAAAGCATATTCTTAACTCTAGTCCGAAACAAGGTCGGATGATAATGCTTTAGCCTTGATTAGTCTGTCTTAATATTATTTTTTTTAAAAATTACTCTTAATTATATGGCAACGAGAGCACGCAAAAAGCGCATTAACATCGTTACAACGCGCGTGTATTTAAGTGCAGACGCTACGCAGTGAAAAGTATAGTTGCAAAATAAATTTTACATTTATGAAAATTAGACAAAAAATGGTACATAAAATTTGCACCACTGAACAACTAATGTTTCATATTTTAAATTGGTGGAAAAATGATTTTATGTATTTTTATGCTCAGAATAATAGAAATTTAAATTAATCCGGTGGCCGGACAAGATTCAGACCACAGGACGGAATAAATTTTGACTTTTTGTCATTCCTTTCCACAGAAAATCTTGTTCCTTTTGAACTAAAAATGGCATGTGGTTTCTGATGAGTGAGCCATTTTAGTTCATTATCATTTTGAATAATTTCTTAACAAATTGTTCTAAGTATTGGTAAACTTTTGGTTTTTCTATAGTTCTTGTTGTACTTTTAAAAAAAATTCTGTTGAAGCAATTACTTTTTGCTGCTGCGTTTGCACGCAAAAACGTCTATTGTTTTCATTATTTTTCATTTTATCATTGTTTTCTTTTAATTTATTTTCTTTTAATTTAGATTTCTATTATTTGTTTTTGTATTTCGTTAGATTTGGCTGCATATGCGCCTTTCTATTTAATGCAAAATATGTTATTGTTTTTTATTTTAATTAAAATTTAATTAATTAATTTTGCTAAATTTTAAGAATTATAACTATTATTATTTATGCTCAGAAGTTAGTTAAAGAAAATGTTAAAATTTCGATTAATTTTTAATTAAAACTATAATTAAATTTTAAAAAAACCATTTTTACAGAGCATCTGCTTCCCAGAAACAACTGAATACTAAATACAACTACCTATTGGTCCAACCGTCTGCCATGTGCAGAGCCTCGAACGATTTGGATGAGTTTATCAATGATATCATTGAAACACTTGCGCTAAAATAATAGTACAACAAAAGATTGTGGTGACTGACTCCAATTCTGCTGCTATCGAAAATGATGATGACTGATAAACATCTTGCAGATAAATTTTGATTCTTTAAAATTGATATACTTCTACTTTCCACTTCTCGTGCATTGTTGTATTACAGTTCTCTCATCCGTGCATTGATGCACGAATTAATTCTATTAAAATTTTTAATTCAGAATTATAAGTAAAATATTAAGTTTGTTCTTTTCGAAAGACTTCTATAATTTTTTTTATTCTTTACTGAAAGAAAAAAGGAACCTTCAAACAATTAATTGCTCTTGTACTTAATTATCTCAGGATATAAAATATAATTTAACACCTTCGTCGCCAAAAGATCAATATTTTCTTTGATACTAGAGACGGAGGTTTTTCTCTTATAAATAAGAATGAAGAAACAAACGTAACATCGCATTATAAAGACCATTATAAAACTGCTTTTAATTTAAGATTATTGTAATACAAGATTCAACAATGAATAAGTTATAAAGAATATTTAATAATGTGGGTTGAAATCTTTCTTCATTATATGCTTTGGTTGTTTTCTCTCACCAACATAGAGAATTTTAATATATTTATGCTTATGAAATCCAACGAAACAAAATTGTCTGAGATCATTCCATATTTATGACTTACCATACTTATGAGCAGGAAGTTTATTATTTTTTTATTTCTTATGACGCTTATAAATTCTTTCAATTTCAAAAGGAATTATGTAAACTCATTGCCTATGTTTGAATTTCTTAATTTTTTTTCCGTTCAACAAGAACAAGTTTTTCGGAACACAGCAAATGAATTCTAGAGTGACCAAAAAGCCGTATTTTTAGAAGAGCTATTTAATATCATGTGTATCGACGTCTTATCACTGTAATTAGATTACACTTCTACGTTTCGTTATCTGTAAATACAAATTAGTAACTGTTCTATTCAAAGTTCAATACAACAATCACTTAGAATTAGAGAGCATACACGTTTTAATTCGTGCTGCCACAAGAGGAGACGGATTCGGTCTGTCGTCACTTTAGAGACAAAAGTCATATTTAATTTCCACAAGGAAAAGATTAAACTTTCCTCCTTATCCTGATTTTGACAAACGTACAAAGTGGGCATTCTTCTCGCCTCTCTTTAGGAAATGTTCGGGATCCTTAAATGGCAGAAAAAAATTTCGACAAATCTTTCTGTCAGAGAAAGCATTTGCTGGAACGGAAAACGTAATTTTAGGTGAAAGTATGAAACAGAAATAATCTGCTTCATGCAGAAAGATTGCCATCAGAATTTGATGATACAGAGAAAGAACAGGAATGTGTTTTAAATCATAAATTTGTTTCAACACATCAGCCTATTTCATCATAGTTTTATTAAGAAAATCATTTTCTATTATCATTCAATGATATATTATTTACACTAAATTAAAACGA
>BGPR01003372.1:73182-90569 GCA_013235015.1 Araneus ventricosus | reverse complement strand
AAAAAATGCTTTGGGAAACAAAACGTGATAAACCAAAACTAATTCTAGAATATTTCTCAATATTGATGATTCTTTTAGCGTTTTTTTATCGTATACGAGTATACAAGAGAAATACCAATCGTCAAAATTCGAACTCGAGATTTTGGAATCTCCACGATTTTGACCTCCCTGAGGTCAAGAAAACAAATTTTGAAATTGTGTCTGTGTCTGTCTGTCTGTGACACGATAACTCGAAAACTTTAGAGCTCGGGGATGAAATTTGGTATGGTCTTAAACGCATAATTTGGGGTGTCTATCAAATTTTGACAAAAAATCCGTCAATGTAAGTCTGTCTATTTCTTGTCCGCAGTAACGAGCTATAACTCAAAAACTTGATTAGCTAAATGGATAAAATTTGAAATTTTGGTTTATCGTTATGAATATAAGTCCGTATATAAAAAGTTTGGGCCAAATCCGTCAAAAGGAGCGTTCAAATTCATTCAATTTCTTTTAATCCGATTGTCATGCGTAAAGTATTGGGAATCTGTTATTGTTGTAAATTTTATTTACAATAAATAATATTTCAAACTTCAATTGTTAACAATTTTTTATTGTTGTAAATCAAAACCACGATCTGATTATTTCAGCAAATTTTTTATTCACGCGCTTTTGCAATTGTTACGGATTTGTGGTATATAAATAGTTTTCTTGGGAATTCAATTCAAAGCAGAATTCCTCTTTGTTTCATTGCATTTCCTATTTTATCGCACCTGCTTCAAAGTAATATTTTTTTTGAAACGTAACAGATATTTGATTTCAGGTTTGTTATATTTTTTGTTTTTACTCTCTTGTAACAGAGTATACAAAGAGAAAGTATTATCGTCAAAAAAAAATCGAAGACTCGAGATTTTAGCAATCTTCATAGAAAGTATACGAGAAAGTTTAGGGATCCTCCGCTGTTGTATCAGATATCACTTAGAAGGATACGTCTTTTGTTATGAAAGCATCATAAGCATTTAATAAAATAAATAAGCTTGTACTTTTCCAGATTTGATACTTCGAGAGATATTAAAACCTCATCAGTCAATTGGGTAAGAATAGATTATTTACAACACTTTGTACTTTATTTTTTTAAAAAAATGTCGTTACGCGTCTTGTTCAGATTTGATTTTCATGTTTTTCTTGCAAAATACTCATAATTGACAGACATTTAATCCATACCGTTCTTAAAACCTTACTCATGTTTTGTTCATTATACATGTTGTCATTTTAGAAATTGAGCATTACTGAGCATATATGCGTGTTTCTTCTAATAAAACTGCAAGATAATTTATGATCCTGTAATTTCATTGTCTTTACTTCCAATTGAAAATTAAAATAATACCTCATTCATGGATTATAATTTCGGAGGAATAGATTCTTTAATGTTCTGCGATGTTGCCAGTAATTTCACTTTCAATGTAAAAGAGGGAATGTCTGAGAATGGAACTAATTCAGTAATCTGTCAAGTGAAATAAAAATTCTCTAAAAATATATAAAAGAAACCGGTGTTTTTTATTGCAAAGACCAGTGGTGTGCCTAAACTTTATCAGTGTAGACATGTGGATTTAAAATTCTGATGAAAAAATGGAATGAATCAATTTACACAATGAAATCTGAAAAAGATGTAGGGATAAAAAATTGAGATGCTTCCCACCACCACTCAGCATGACCAGACATGTCATGCCTATTCCTTCTAGACGGATGCATGAAAACATTTAAGAGACTGAGGAATCTTGAAAATAACATTTACACTGTTCGCTATCAAAACGTCTCCTTTTCTTTTGTGGAGGAATGAATTAACCACCCTTCAACCGGCTGGAAACGTAGAAGTCGCTCTCTGATGACTATTCTAAAACAGTCATGCAGAAAGTCCTTTGATTATTACTCTTAAACCGGCTCCGCGTAGAAAGCTCTCGTTTATTGCAAGCTCCGAGATCATTTGCGTTCACCATCCGTTAGCAGAGAGGATGTTTTCAAAGCATTCAGTGGAAATATTTTTTGCCTTCAAAGGTTGTCATTTGTCAAATAAATAATGACCGAGTAGCACGCATTTAAAAACAGAATACACAAAAGAAAAGTTGTTTTCACTACTGTCTATAATCGTTTCTATTAATGAAAGACTAAAATAAAGAACGCACCTACTCAAAGCAGCTGTCATCTGGCTCTATAATTATACCGGTCAACGTCTGGATGGAGAGACGCCGGTACTCAAAGCCTGTGGATATCAAACGTCTCCCTTTTCTTTCTGGGAGATGAATTATTATAAATACGTGTCAATAAATACATGACCGAGTAGCACGCATTTAAAAACAGAATACATAAAGAAAAAAAGTTGTTCCGCTAATGACCTCGTCTTTCCGTATTAATGAAAGCAAAATAAAAGACACACCTACCGACCAACTAGCTGTCGCATCTGGCTCTAATTATACCGGTCAACGTCTGGTGCAGAGATGCCAGTACTCCAGAAGCCTGAGTGGATTCAAAACGTTCCCTTTCTTTTTGTGGGAGAAGTAATTATTTTAATGCATTGTCAATAAATAATGACCGAGTAGCACGCATTTAAAAACAGAATACATAAAGAAAAAAGGTGTTCCGCTACTGACCTCGTCTTCCGTATTAATGAAAGACTAAAATAAAGAACGCACCTACTGACCAAGCAGCTGTCGCATCTGGCTCTATACATTATACCAGTCAACGTCTGGATGCGAGAGATGCGGTACTCAAACCTGTGTGGATATCAAACATCTCCTTGTCTTTTTCTGGGAGAAATGTATTATAATCATTGTCAATAAATAATGACCGAGTAGCACGCATTTAAAAACAAATTATAAAGAAAAAAGTTGTTCCGCTACTGACCTCGTCTTTCCGTATTAATGAAAGACTAAAATAAAGAACGCACCTACTGACCAAGCAGCTGTCGCATCTGGCTCATAATTATACCGGTCAACGTCTGGATGCGAGAGATGCCGGTACTCCGAAGCCTGTGTGGATATCAAAACGTCTCCCTTTTCTTTTCTGGGAGGAAGTAATTATTATAATGCATTGTCAATAAATAATGACCGAGTAGCACGCATTTAAAAACAGAATACATGAAAAAAGTTGTTCTGACCTCTCGTTGTCACCGTATTAATGAAGACTAAAATAAAAGAACGCCTACAAGCAGCTGTCGCATCTGGCTCATAATTATACCGTCAACGTCTGGATAGAGATGCCGAACTCCAATTTGTGGATATCGAAATGCACTCCCTTTTCTTTTGTGGGAGAAAAAATTATTTTTAATAGCTGTCAATAAATAATAATCATAAGCGCATTTAAAACAGGTGTACAGGTGTGTTAGAACAGGTGTCGATAATTAGCATGAATGCAAAAAATGTTTCTGTGGCACTTTTCTCTACTGGTCCAGAAGTTGTCTTGCATTGTACTTCTCCGTTAATCATTTCTGCTCAGTGAGAGAAACAAGTAGTTGTATGCAGAGCAGTCGTTCATCTCAAAATAAAAGAGTTACTTTTACAGCCAAGGTAGTGAACTAATAAAACAGCATTACCAATGTAGATTGGAACAAAAAATTCAGCCAACAGATGAATTACTGTTCTAAGTGGTCTGTCATTTTGCCGTGATGTTTTTGAGGTCTTCAGGCAGTCTGAACATTTCTTCGGGGAACGATGGTTCTGTGCTCGTAGAAATGGGCAGAAAGAAGAGACCATGGGTAATTTATCACAATCAAGCAACGACGAATAAGTCAAGGTACAGATTGGTTACAGCTCGATAGATGGTACAACCAGAGATCATCTTCTAGGTAGATTCCATCCTCTGTTTGGCGTGTCTCTGCCACCTCACTCCACTTGATGGATCTCAGCAAATCTATATCCCATGATGAAGAGATGCAAAAAAGAAAAGTTGTTGCACAATTTGCTAGAAAAAACCAATTCAATAAATATAAAGAGTACCGAATGCATGTTTTGTAATATGTTCAAAAGCAGCCTCTTTTACAACATAAAGGTGTTCTTATTTTTCGTTTCAAAGCGTTTGAAAGGCAATTCCACATTTCAAGAGTGACTCAAATTTTGCTCCAAAAATAAAATCCTAATGCAGCAGCAGTTGCTTTTTACTGAAAATGTTCATTCACTTTTCATGTTGACTTATGTTTAGTAAGGTGAGTTTCGTGATCGATTTGTCACTCACTTCTTCGTGTCTTAAAATTTTGGTATACACTTATTTATTCTTTTATGACAGTACACCTGTTCAATATTTTCAGAATATTTATCAGTTGAAAACTAACTAACAATTTTTTTTTTTATTAAATACTGAGGCGTTTGAATTTGAAAAAGTATATTTCAAGATTCCATAGCATTTATAATGAATTATTATAAGTTAAAATAAAATAATCTCTAATAATAATAAAGGAGAACGTGAATCTGTGTGTGTGTTGGCGCTCAACAGGACAGACAGTTGGACCTAAAGCAACGACATTTAGCACAAACATACTTTCGAGGGTGCGCTCTCTGGGCAGTTTTTTTGAAATTTTAATTAATTAAAAATTTAGCTAAATTTTGTCGTTTTTGAAACTATTACAGCACAAAAATTCTTTTTATAAAATCTGAAAATTATAAAAATTACCTTTTCAATGACATCAATTAAGTCATTGAAATTCACATGTCACAAATTTTACACTAATTTTTTAAAAAGCTTTTGGCATAATTTACAACAATACTGTCGGAAACCACCAGGGACTGAAATTAACTAGAGAACTTTCCTTCCCCGCCACGGGTTTTGTTTACCTTGTCTTTTCTCCTTGGTTTTAGCGCCAACTTTTGCTACGCGCGTCTTTGTAATCCCCTTTTTAACTTATGTAATATGAATTGGTCATTTAGGCTAAACATGGTGTATAATATTTGTCAAAGATTTTGCTTCTGTTTGCGCACTTCTCACCTCAACCTAAAGGTATTCAGATTCTGCACCCGATATACTGGAGCCTGGGATGTAATCAAAACAAAATAATTCATCCATATTTAGAATATTTTATTCAATAGCCAAAATGTATATCTATCATTTGTTTTAGGCTGGAATACCTGAAAATACGTTAGTTGTTATTAGGCTAACCAAACTAAATTTCGCAATCTCTGAAATTCTGACGGTTCAGGCAATGGATATTAAAGTGGGTGCGAAGAAACGGGTATGGTATCTATTTTAGAAACACATCAAAATGTCTTGAGCCGATAGCGGAACGAATATGATATCTGACTGTTGATGACAGTAATCGATCAGAACGCTCCTCTGATGAGTCAAACAGTAAACTCTAGATTTCATCAAATGATTAAGATACCCAGTGTTAAATTGATATGTTCTAAAGGAAGTATAACCCCAAACGGTAGAGCGTAAGAAAATGCTATCGACAAATATTGGGCTTCGACCGGTCTCCGTTCCCGAGTTATTTAATTTTAAAATGAGGGAGTCCTTTGTTCGACACCCTGTACATCTGAACAGCGACTTGGAACATTTAGAAAAGTTGGAGAACTCTTGGAATAAAGATGCCTGTATGGCTGCTGAGCAAATGGCTTACTGTTTTAAGTTAGAAAATTAGGCCCTGAGAAGTTCCTTCAATTAAATGTGATTCAACTATCGTACACTAATCATTACTGATTTATTTGTCACTGATAATATATAAAAAAAACGTTCATGAAAATGGAAATAATATTTGAACGGTTTTAATTAATTACAATATTTGACTATGAATAACATTATGCTTACTAACGTTTTCGAAAATTCTCTGGTCGATTCCCATTCATTATCAAAATATTCTTTCATCTGAGATGAAATAACAAAATATTTCAATCAGTTTTTATAACTTGTTAAGATAACTTTTTTCACTGTTCATCAAATGATGTCAGGATCAGAAATGTCCAAAAATAATAATCTGTCTTGGATTGCTTAGATGATAACAATATTCCTTTAACTATTAAAATGTTTGTGTGTTGACAGGAACAAAAAAGAAATAGGTAAGTTTTTTTCAAAAATATTGATTGTTTAATTATATTTTTACTGCAGTATTATTGCGTATGTACATTGTTAAAATTTTCAGAAACATTGGATTCAATATAATTCTCAATAAACACTAATCTTGCAATTATATTTTTGTTCCATGCATTTAAGAGACAGGTTAAACCATGATTGCCGAAATAAAGATTATACGAAAATATCTCAACTAGCAGTGACTTGTAAAAGGATCAAATGAGAGAGATAATAAGACCATAAGATATATTGTTTTCCTAATAAAAGAAAAAGACAGACTAAATTATATTAATGAAAGTTTATAACATTTATGTGGATACAGACAAATGATGAATTCTGTATATTACCATTAAAATGTGTATACTTCAGTTATTTCGTAAAATAACAAGGTAATTCACGAATTAACGGAGGAATTGTGTAATAAATTGATCATTCTATGTAATAAGGTGTTACTCTAAAAGTTTCCTAATGATTGACAGCTGCTTTTTGGAATAAAAACTTTTCATGTCAAAAGTAAGCAAAGACCTTTTCGTTTTTGCGTCAAGCTCAAGGAAAAAATATGAACAAATGCCCGAAATTAGCTGAAAAAGTCGCAGTTTTTGACTATTTGATCCCGATTTGTTCCTATTTTTCATTATTAGTTCGTAGCTAATATTAACCGGTGGGATTGCTCTCGCCTTTATCTTACGATAACACCATATGGCGCGTATTGCGTTTCACAGTTCAGTAAAAAAAATCAGTATTTCGTTTGGATATATCTTCCTTTCTACCGATTGGAACAAAATTTGCTACAGAGATTTAAAAAATTTGGTCTGTGTCAAGACCATACACCGACTTTCATTTGTTTAAGTCGTTGCGTTTCAGAGTTATCGCGTTCACATACTTCCAAATATATAGACCGGTATACAGTCAACACTTTGAGAGATCGAGTCCAAAATTTGATGCAAATCTATAATTTTAATGATAAACTAATATTTTCACTTCACCCATTTAGCTACACAGTAAAAAATATCCGTTTTTTTCCTGGACTTTTTCCGTATATTTGACGGTTTAAAGCTGTTTTGTTGACAAAACGGTTTTTCACCGTTTTCCGCTCTAGCCATAAACGGTTTAAAACCGTCAGTTCTAATTCTATCTTTCGTCATGCGGTATTGCTTTCCGTACGATAACTTTCCCTTTTCTTAAATGTAATTTTATTGCATTCATTTCATGTTTTTAATAGGGTTCCATCTCCGCTATTGTTTACACATGTTGCAGTAACCTGTTGTCACTCACGAAAGCTAACCTTAACACACGTGTTCTGGCAATAGTTGATTTTTACACCACTAGGTGGCGCCACTAGAGCTACAGTGACTTTAAAACTCAAATAGATTATTTTTACTTCATTTTATGAAGTCTCCGGTGGTCTAGTGGTTAGAGCGACTGCCTTTTATTTTTATGAACGCGGTTTCGATCCCCGGCTAGGAGGAGTTAGAAGTTTTGTGACCATCCTGCATCGAAATCGTCCAATTAAAAATTATATTAATTAAACTAATTGAAATTATTAATTAAGCCTTGATTAATTAATATTCCTAATTGATAATACACATCAGCACATTTCAACTCGAACAGAAGTAGAAAAGCAACTCAACTCAGTCGATGACGTCACTTACTTCGATGACTTAATTTTTACGGAGAAAACTTAATTTCATACGGTAAAAAACCGTTGTGACTACGGATTTACTTCGTAACTTTTACGGTTTTGCACAACCAACCCAGCTGCCAGTTTAAAACCGTAAATTTTACGGGATTTTTTTTACAGTGTATATTCGTTTCTGAGTTATCGTGTTCGCAAAGACATAATCGGACGAACAGTCGGATCGCTCGTCTGTTCCCATCGACGGATTTGTCCAAACTGTGATGCAAATATGACAATTTGATAAAAAGGTCAAATACCAAATTTGGTGCGCGTGTGTCGTTGCGTTTTTGAGTTACCTTGCTCACAGACCGACAGACAAAAAAAAGACATATTTTTACTTACGGAAAAAGGATTTTTGTTTCGACTCAGGGAGATCTAAAATGTGGAGATTCCTCTAAAGTCTTCTCTCTCTCTCTCTCTCTCTCTCTCTCTCTCTCTCTCTCTGTGGTCGATTACAATACATTCTCTTTGTATGCTTCGTATACGAGAAATATGCTACTATACATACGAGCATATACATGCTTCGTATATACGAGAAATATGCTACTATTCCCCTAGCGTAATCGCTGCCCCTTCCTCTTGAATATTGGCGCAATTCCGTCGGTGCTGTCATTCATCGTTAGGATTTGCTGATAAGAGTTAAAATTCGGCGTGTTACAGTTAAGAGTTTGGATGGGTTTGCACTAAGACCTTAAAAATCTAAAAGCACTTACCGTTCATTCTGTACATGAATAGAAACGACCCATTTGGTAATTACATTCTAAAACTAAAAACTCAATCTCGGGTGATATTTCACCTCTCGGATGACCATTGTATAAGAATGAAATTACCTATTGTCGAATGAATAAATGTAATGCAAAAAATATTATGACAAGAACTGTTTTCACTCGCTCTAAAACTACCTGCTAACACAAGTTAAATGAAATTAAATTATCGAGAAAAACATGACAGCAATTCACCAACCTGACGAACTGAACTGTCTAGAAGCAAATTAAATTTTCAAGTAAGAAAATATTACAAATTTCCTTGATAAGGAAATTAAGTTCTAAAGGCCTATGGAGCTTAGAGAGAATTATCGGATTCCGAAGAATTAAGGGACTTTTAATAATTGAAGAATATATTCATTACTAACCTATAAGGAAATTAAGATAAAAGAAAAGGATAAGATATAAGGAAATTAAGATATAAGATATAAGAAATTATTGATAAGGAAATTAAGTGCTAAAGGCCTATGGAGCTTAGAGAGAATTATCGGATACCGAAGAATTAAGGGACTTTTAATAATTGAAGAATATATTCATTACTAACCTATAAGGAAATTAAGATAAAAGAAAAGGATAAGATATAAGGAAATTAAGATATAAGATATAAGATATAAGAAATTATTGATAAGGAAATTAAGTGCTAAAGGCCTATGGAGCTTAGAGAGAATTATCGGATACCAAAGAATTAAGGGACTTTTAATAACTGCAGAATATATTGATTACTAACCTCTATCGAAGAGATGACTGCAAAGTTCAAAGGACGCTCCAATAAGATTTGATTTCGTCAGAAATGAAAACATCCTTCCACAACTTTTCAAAATGGTGGAGAAAATATGTTTTACTCTGATAAATCTCAGCAATAATGATTTTGGACATTATTTAGATTATGTAAAAAGCATTGTTTAAAACTGTATCTAAAAAGATTTGGAACAATAGAGTCGCCATAGTCAATACTGTTATCGTTTGTTGTATCTAATTTATATTTTAAACAATATTTACCATTGTTAAAGCTATTTTTGTATTCAGTTCTGAAACGGGTGGAACTGATGGAATAGCCTAATTTGAGAAAGTTGAATCAATCTGTCAAACAGAAAATTTCTATAAAAATGCAGAAAATAAAGAAATTTTTGGAATATTGGCTAAATTCTGATATCTAATTCTGATTCAAGTAATGAGAGAGAGACGGGCTTTTACATGCAAATCGAGTTTGATTCACTTTTTGGTACGTATTTTTCCATTATAAGGAGGAAACAATGTCCAAATAGTGGTCGCATTAAATTATAAAAATAGCTTGAGCTGAGTAACACATTAATCAGCACAATACAAAAAATTGTTTCGACCACGGCTGCATGTGCCGATTTCAAATGAAGCATGCGCGATTCATACGGCCCGAACTAATACGTTACCTGTGAGACACCCTTGCTTCACGTGGCGATTAACGTTTAAAGGTAACTCTCAGTAGGCGCGCTCCAGGGGCCTTGGTCTGAAAGGGTGCCCCGAAATGTAGATTTTTAAAAATATTTTTTTCATTCATACTTTATCATATTTATATATTTATTATTAAATTAACTCGCTTTTTGAGCTTTATTATTCATTAAATATTGTGTTTGAAAATAATATTTATTTAATGGAAATGCATATTTCACGCAACGAATACTTAAATACTTTCGATAACATCTGTGTACTCGTATTGAACCTTCCGTTAGGCGCGTGAAATTTTGTTATACTGTTAGGCGAGTGGGGAACATATGCGTCCCATTTTCTCTTATTTGTTTCAGCAAATATTTTTTCTGAGATAAAATATATCAGCTGCAAATGGAAGAATAAAAATCGAAACACAAGTGCACAAAAGAGTAAAAATAGCACTGGGGGAACAAATAGGCTTCTTTTTTCATTTACCAAGAACATGTAAATGGTTTCAGGGTAGCTTGCGTCAGCTGATTTCAAAACTAATTTACTTTAGCAGAATTGGTTCTAGTTTTTTTTGAAATCATGCGTATTGTCAACATTTCAGTCGTATCTGCCATACCTCTCCACATCAAAGCAGAACAGGAAGCGGCCTACGTCAGAACAGCCAGAGTACTCTAAACATCTAATTGCAATAACATCAACTCCAACCCCAATAACTATGAGGACGGCACAAAATCCACCAAATTACACACAGCAATTTTTCAACTAGAAGACAGAATCTCTCTAAAAAAGTAATTCCTTCCAGTACCCGGTCTCAATATTTACACGGACAGCTCAAAGATGGAAGACAAAACAGGCAGCGCCTTCTGTGTCAGGAAGGACGACATAACGAAGTACGAATGGATGGCGAAACTTCGTCCCTTCAACACAGTCTTCCAAGCAGAGCTTCTTGCTACACATGAGGCTTGTCTTTGGGCAAGCACGACCAACCAACAGGTTTAGGTATGGTCAGACAGCGAGTCGAGCCTCCATTCAACTGCTTCAATTGACACCAAAAGCCCTATTGCTCAACAAAAACAGGAAATCTTACTGAAATCTGCAAACATTAAACTTGGATGGATTAGGGCTCACGTCGGATACAGCGGTAATGAAGCGGAGGACGTACTAGCTAAGAGGGCAACACAGGATGGAATCCCCATACACATCCCAGAGTATCAAGAGAGTATCATCCACCGTATCAAGAGTGTGCTACAAAATGAGTCCATTATCCTCTGGCAGAAAGAATGGGACAATGGAGAAACAGGCAGGAGTGTTTACAATGTTCTACTTCTACTGCATGGCAAAGGCCCGAAATAATGTTCGTCACGGGCCCATTTCCGACATACCTTAAATAATTCAACATCAGAAACAGAGATTCCTGTGGCTGCGGAAACCGGAGAAACCCCTTACACCATGCTACAAGCTGCCTGTTTACAACCTCATACCATCTAACAAAACCGTCAACTGACCTAGAACCACTTCTGTGGAAAAGAGTTATGAACAACAACAATTCTAGGGAGAAACTCAGAAAACTTATCCACCTCATCGCGAAAAACGGAACTCTTTTTCGAAAAGATGGTGACAAAAACTAGCCACAGACTTAATTAACCCTAGGTACTCATCATCTTCTCTCTTCTCCCATACATAAGGCGCCACCCTCTCAAAGTCAACAACACAAAGACTTGAAAGAACTATCAGTTTTATTACTAACTATTATATTCTTTTGTCCTAAATGTCCTCTTTCTTTGTAACCTTATATATAAAATGTAATTTTTTGCTCTGACTTTTTAAATAAAGTTTCACGCATACCCAACCAACCGACCAATCACAATAATTAAAAGTTTTCAAATTTATTTTAAAGCGTGATGATAAAAGAAATCCAAATGTGCAAATGCTTATGTGTAATGTTTCAGAGGGTCCCAGAGAAATTTTGCGCCAAGGGACCCCAGGAAATTATATTGCCCCTGACTGTGACTGAAACTGAAACATTCCACAAGCCTTATATTAAACGAAATACAATTAAGAGAGAAACAGAAAAGAAAATTTCACAAAATTGATACCAAGCACTGCGTTCAGTTGAAAATGATTTAAATGGAAACAAAACGCTAGTGTACAGCTGTCTTGAAACAATTGAAATTTTCAAATGAGAAAATATTGCACATTTTCTTGATAAGAGAATTAGATTTAGAAAACTAACTTTCGGAGCTTACAGAGGGTGTTAGGAAACTGAATATTTAATGGAAATTCAACAAATCTAATTGAAGTTTCTCATAATAAATTTATTAGACCATTGCTGGTGGAAGATATTCATTACTAATCACAAATGACTTGAAACGTCAAAAAGGGCATAAAGAAGATTTTGGGGGTTTCTTCAATAATGAAAATATTTTTTCACACAACTTTTCAAGATGAAGAAGAAAAGAGAGGTTTGCCTAGTATGAATCTTAGCAATAATGAATTTGGACATTTGTTAAGTTTAGGTAAAAAGTGTTGCTTAATAAAAGACTACAATAAAGAACGCACCTACCGACCAAACAGCTGTCGCATTTGGTTCATGATTCTATTGGTCATCCTGCGGATGCGAGAGTCAAGAGAGATGCCATCAAAACCCCTCCCCTTTCTTTTGCGGGAGGAAAAAAATAATTTTCATGCTTTGTCAATAAATAATTACCATTTATCACGCATTTAAAAACAGAATACGTGTGGGAAAAAAGTCGCATCACCATTTCCTTCTGCTTTCTATCTTAATAAAAGACTACAATAAAGAACGCACTTACTGATTAAGCAGCAGTAACATTTGACGCATAATTCTAACTAGCCGCCTTCGGCGACCAGCTAGTTCGCCGAGATGAATGGTTTATAATTTCATTTAAATTTGATATGAACTTGATGCAATAAAACCCAGGTGTTATTCTATCGTAACTGCAAAATTGTTTATCCTTGTATAATTGATATCTAATATCAAAAATTATGTAAAAAAATTGACCCTTCGAAGAACAGTGACTTTCTATACGGTTTTACCTGTCTTACAACGTCACAAGAGAAAAAAAACTTTTTCTTCTGTATGGAATGGACTACGCACGAGAAGATTGATGGTAGCATTACAATAAGAGTTAATTTAATAGATTGCTTTTGAATTCTGACCCTTTTTTGTCTCCAGAACTTTTTCGAAAGAAACTCTAGCCCTCTGAGCGACCAATTATTTTGAACTTTTAGCCATCAGGTTAGAAAACTTCGCTTTCAGAGGAAATGAATCGATCTTTTTTGTATTTAATTATATCTCTGAAATCTTAAGCACACTTTATCCATGGTTGTTTAAGAAAATCTACATATAAATACGAACTATCTGCTTTTGAACTGAACATGAAAAGTGGAAAAAGACGTTTGCGCCGCTCGGAGGGCTAGAGATGGTTTACCCCTTTCAAACAGAGATAATGAGTGAACATTCTCAAGTTGATGACATTTGTGTAATAGATGAATTTAGTGAAGAAAAAGACACATTTGTGAAGAGCTATCTGATAAAAAATTCAATGAGTGTCTGATATTTTGATGCACCACACTACTTTTTTATACACTACTTTTTTACACTAGTGCTCATTAATAACATTGCCTAAAATATTTATATTTTTGACCAAAAAAATTCGTTAGAAAATAATTTTGACCGCATTTTTTCTTACAAATACTTCAATGTGCTTAGCTTTGCTTCAGTTAACTCTCTTTGTAAATTCCAAATTTCGCAAAAATATTTATAATTACTGGTCAATTCAATTCAATCTATAAATAATGTATTAATAGATTGAATTCTACAGAAAAAAAGCGATAAAATCTTTGAATATGAAGGAGTTCTCTATTGTGATAAATGATGAGCTCACTGAACGAAACAATTAATATTAATTATTGCTTCCTATACTATGGATACTTGATATTTTTTTGGTTTCTTGCATATCGTTTCAGTTAGTTGCCTTATAATCCGATTATTATTTTAAAATAACAAGAATTTAAGTTTATATATCAGTGCGTATCGTCTTTGATTCATGTTATCGATGCAAACAGTATTATTTCTTGAATTAAACAATTTGTTGCCAAGTAGAAGATTTTAGGTCTCTTTCATTGCATTGATTAACGTGGTGGAGGTTTTCAAACTAAAGTGTCTATTTTAATAAGTGACAACTGAAGCAGCTACATTTATATTTGTATTATAAAGCGAAGTTATTTTTTCAAAGTATTTAGAAACTTCATTAGTGCATAAATATATTTCCTTTCCTTTTCTTAAGGAAATCTGAGTAGACATATACTCTGATACTTACGCAATTCTACAATCAATCCCACAAATTAAATATATTTTTTAATTTATTGATAATATTATGATTTCTGTACTGAATTTTTCAATGTATGTTACGGAAGTTTTGAATTTGCTACTCATACTTATAGATTTCTTGTCCCAGGAAATCATTTAATTCTGTGTATGTATCTTAGAGAATATTACGTAATATCTTTCAAATTTAAACTCTGTCAACTCTTTTTCAAAAGAACAAAATCCTGTAGAGGATATCGCTGTTGTTTCCAGTCGCTTCTTCTGTTTCTAAAAGTGTTTTATATATATGTAAATGATTGTTCACGCAGATTTTCGAATAAAATACCTCACGTTTGGAAACTCAAATGTTTTTAGCAAATACATGAAATAAAAGATATTTCTTCTTTGACACAGATTATACAACAGTATTACTGTGAAAAAAGAGTTTAAATAAAATGCAGTGAAATTCGAGACATTTTAAGAGCGCTTATTCAAACAATTTCCGCTATCTTAGAACATTCATAGATATTTTAACCCGTAAATCTCATATTCTTTAATACTTCTAGAGGGCAAGTGGATCACAAGACAGGAAAAACCAGTCGGCAAATGAATAAAGCATTCTTAATAATTAA
The DNA here is from genome assembly GCA_013235015.1 of Araneus ventricosus. NCBI lineage: Eukaryota > Metazoa > Arthropoda > Arachnida > Araneae > Araneidae > Araneus > Araneus ventricosus. Next base: position 75,722 of record BGPR01003372.1, on the reverse strand, counting down.
AACGTTTCATTTGTTATTGTTCGGAAAAAGGCTAGATTCTCTGTAAAACCCCGTATAAATAAATCATTCTTCATTCACAGCGAATAGAAGACTTACTTGTGATGAAACAAAGTTGTTGAACAAAAGATTAATTTGTTGTTTAATTTACGACAGATGTATTTTAGAATCGTATCTACAGGATCATTTTATTTCTGCCTCATTAAAAATGCAGAACTTTTTTTCCTTAACGGACGTCTCTTAATTTAAATGCGATTACAATGATTGCCATTGGTAGAGAATATCCTTTTACTTTGGAAGAAGTCCTCTCGAGAATTAAGAGATCATATATCTTTTTCCTATGTTAAGGCAAGTGTCTCATTTTATGTTGAATTTCGTGAAATTTTTATGGATGTGATAAATCTATTTGCCTTGCTTTGAAATTTCACATTTCTTTCTTTTCTTTCTGTTCCGTTCTCTACGATCTAATCTCCTTTACTTTTTCCATTTGTTTTTCTCTCTTTTTCGTTTTTTCTTGTTTAGATTTTACTCTACTGTTTAGTTGGATTATAAATTTTGTCCAGTCATCTGCTCTGCTTTTCTGGTCAAATCTGATCTCTCGCACAAAAAGAAAATGGTTTGAAGAAGTTTGTCTGGCTAAGAACCTGTTTGAAAGGCTAATATATAATAGGCCTTTGGTTTTTACTCCTTAAAAGATTCATATTTTTAAACTTGTTCGTTAAACGGTGCATTAGTAATATTCATTTGAAAAAAATTGTAAGAAGCATTTAATGTCAAGAAAACCCAAGTTGGTGACTTTAGAATTCCTGAGATTTCCATCTTTTGTGGAAATCTCAGGAAAGATATAGCTGTATAAGCTATATCAGCATAGATATAGCTGTCGATTCAATGTCTACAAATCAGCGTTGTAGCAAAAGCATACAATAGTTAGTTTCTTTGTTATAAAGTTTTGCTAGTACAACCGACATTTTTTTCTTTATTTTTCATTTATATCAGAAATTCTAAATTTAGGCTTATTTGTTGCATGACAAGAACACTTTGTACCTCCCAGTTCTTTGTTTTTTGTTTAGCTGCTGCAATTGCGCGCTTCTTAAACATTGTCGTAATTTTTCTAATTTTTTTAACTTTATTTCTTTCTGCTGAAAAAATTCTTTTGTTATTTTACTTTGATTTTATTGTATTCTAACTAAAATATATTTTCTTGTCTAGTTTTAAATTTTACTTTCTTTGTAAAAAATTTAAAAAAAAAATTCTTTTAATTTGTTATCTTTATTAATTTGCTATATTTTTTCTTGTTGATCGTTTACATGCTTGTATCTCCCAGGTGGTATTCGAAATTCTCCCAAAACTTGCCTATATAGTTTTAAGATATTTCATGGTTTCTTGTTTTCTCTTCATGTACGTGGGTTGGAGTGAGTTACTCCAATCATCTGAAGGAGACACAGTTTAGGTATTTGAAATATTTAATGGACGACACGAACAATGAGAGAAGAAAAGATAGAATTTAGGAGGGCGGGTGATGTCCTTTGCGTCATCAGATTAAATCATCGACAGCAAATTTGAGCGTAATTCTCAATCGTCAAAGAAGAGAATGAGAGGAAATACAGTTTATGAACTTTCTCCTATCTTCAAATACGTAAAGCGTAAAGTTCTTCTTCATACATTATATTACATTATTTAAATTATTAGAAACAATTCCTAAAGTATTAAATTTCAGTTCGAAAGATTAAAGTTCGGAATCAGAACGAAATATTTCTTTGCGTTCATATATGAGTAATTGCGTTTAATGCTATGGAAATTTCTTACTGGAATGAACAATAATTATTTAAAAAATAAAAATTTTAATAGACCACGTTTTTAAAACGGACTAAAAAGTATAAAATAATTTCTTCTAGCCCCATACAGATTTATAACCCCATACTGATTCAAAACGAAAAACGTGGGGCGCATGTAATAGATAATTGATGTATAAATAGTTTATTTCACTCACTAACAATTTTATTGCAATGGAAATGATATGAACTGCTGTGTGAGTTTTCTCAACGACAGCTACTCCCTACACTCCTTACTATTAAATATTGCATGCGCCCCACGTTTTTCGTCTTAAATCTGTATGGGGTTATAAATCTGTATGGGGCTAGAAGAAATTATTTTATACTTTTTAGTCCGTTTTAAAAACGTGGTCTATTAAAATTTTTATTTTTTTAAATAATTATTTTCTGCTTTTTAGTCTTCTGTGTGTGAAATTTTGCAATAGATTTTAAACATCTTTGTGAGATTACGACGGAGACATGTGGCAAATTTCAGGTTTATTTCAGTTTCTCTTCACCTGATCATAAATAAAAAATTGTTATTTTCCTGAAAAAGTAAGTTATGTGACGCAGAGATCTTTGAGATATAATGAAAAACGCACTGCGCATGCGCAAAGATATGGTTAAAATATGGGGTGCTTCGATGGCCCCATGGGCCATCCTTATACCCAAGAACCAAGTCTGTAATGTTAATAGTTTTCGAGATATAATGAAAAACGTCCTGCGCATGCT
>BGPR01003372.1:35048-73172 GCA_013235015.1 Araneus ventricosus | reverse complement strand
AATGTTAATAGTTTTCGAGATATAATGAAAAACGTCCTGCGCATGCTCAAAGATATGGCTAAAATATGGGGGTGCTTCGAAGATCCCATGGTCCATCCATATACCCAAGAACCAAGTCTGTAATGTTAATAGTTTTCGAGATATAATGAAAAACGTACTGCGCATGCGCAAAGATATGGCTAAAATATAGGGGTGCTTCGATGATCCCATGGGTCATCCATATACCCAAGAATCAAATCTGTAATGTTAATAGTTTTCGAGATATAATGAAAAACGTACTACGCATGCGCAAAGATATGGCTAAAATATGGGGGTGCTTCGATGATACCATGGGTCATCCACATACCCAAGAACCAAGTCTGTAATGTTAATAGTTTTCGAGATATAATGAAAAACGTATTGCGGATGCGTCATGCAAAATATGAAATGACAGACAAACGGACAGACAGACAGACAAGAAAGCGAATTAATAATGCATTGTCATCTAGTTCTGAACTATGTTTAAAGTTTCAAGTCTCCAGCTCATCGGGAAGTTAGTTTAAAATCGATCGCAAGATTTGTACCGAACAGACAGACAGACAAGAAAGCGAGTTAATAAAAACGTGGTAAAAAATGTAGGGCCTCTTGAAAATCAAATGCAACTGTCACTGAAATTCATCCTGGCATGGCTTTTAGAAGTCTGACTTTTTATGAAACTACCTACTTACACATTGGGAGACAGCATTATTTCACAATTGATTAAATGCATCTAATTACGAAGGCATTACAAGAGACGCTATTTCTCATTGGGTATAAAAGCTTTCTGTCTGAAAACTTTACTGATATGTTGTATATAAAAAGATATAATAGCTTTATGCGTGATGTTAGAAATCTCTTATTTCTGTCAATTTCCAAACTCTATATTTGAACATCCTGTGCATTATTTTCGTTACTAGCAATTATATTCCTCTCTTAACATTTAACACTTTATATATTTTGGGTTATGTGCCTTAAATAAGTATTTTATCCATTTAATATTCTGCATTTGAGATGAACCATAAAAAAACGGAACGAGCAGTTGCCACACAAATATAAATTTGTTCCCAATTTCTTTTTATCTTCATATTTGTCGAAATGGTTATTATTCCGATCTTGATTTCTTTTCTACCATTCATACGCTTCATTTTCTTTCTTTTGCTGTTGCGAAACTTAATTTCTTCTCGCTACTCCGAATAGATTCATTCATTTCATTCGTCAACACCTGAGAGATGTAACTTTTGAACCAGACACTGCTTCTGATTCAGGAAAATTCGATCACCAGGCAGAACCGGATCATTTTTTACATCCAATCCACGTCAGAATAAATTACTCGTCAGTGGGAGGGAAAATGGAGATGACGTTTCTGGCGTTTTACAAGACACCCGTCCGACCACATGAACTGTCTCTTGCCGATTCCTTCCATTCCTTTTTCTTTTTATCATTCATTCCTTCTGCTCGTGTTACAATCTCCAAGTCCAAGGAATTACTACTGAATTGAATGGAAAGAGACGGTTTGTTTCACAATCCCTAGAGTTATGGTGACTGAGTGTCTCATTCATTAAACTGTAGCGCCCGGTTTAGCTGAAAATATATTTATTCGACACTTCTCTGCTTTGAATTCATATGGTGTTTCCGTGAATTCTTATTAACAACTCTACCATCATTTCTATTAAATTTGTCCTATGCATCTCTTGTAGTAGATACCAAATGGATATTGCGCTTTAATTTTAAGATGATTATTTGGGATATGTATATTAAAACAATCTCGGAGTTATATAAAATTTTAAAAAAGTTACAGCAAAACTGAAGTTATTTCACGTTTTGTTAAATGAAATTGCTCTTAACAAAATTTCTCTAAAGATTCTCAACATGTTTATGTCTTTATCTGCTAATTTTAAATCAGTATTACATCAATTTATTTAAAGTCTTAGATACCAACATTCTACAAATCAAAGTATTAAAATATTCAAAAAATGCTGATTTTTGTAATATTTGATTTGATATTTCGACTTAATTTACGTAATTTTTTTATTTATCGTAATAAAATTTATTTATATTTACTTAAATTTTATTCGCAAGTCTCCAAAATGGCGTCACGATTTAAATAAGCTTGCAATTTCTTCGATGTATTAAATGGCAGCCACTTACACTAACTGAAAATTAAAGTTTGTAAAATTTAATAGTTGTAATGTATTGAGAAGAAAATAAATAAATCTTAATGCATTCAAAATTCAGTTAACATAAAAAAATAATGATAATGACATGCTAATAGCATATTATCATAGCACTGTTACCTTTGGTGAAAATACAAATGCTATAACCAACTTTTCGAGTTCATTCATAATCAAGATATGTGCAACAGGTAGAACTGAAATGTCGAATTGCAGAATTAAAAATCTAAGAAAGCACAAATATGTATACTCGAAGAAAATCAACTTTTCTGTAAAGAATTGAGCTAAACGTTCAATCTGCTGCTTTTGATTAATTACATAGCGTGTTTATCGTTTTTTATTATTTTCAGTAATTGGAAAATTTTATATTTCTTAAATATTTAAAATAATTTCTATCTTTTATACATTATGTCTATAAATAATTTCTGGAAGCAAAGAGAATTCTTTTCAATTATTAATAAATACTGAAAAGGCAAATTTTTATTAGCAGAATTTCAGTGGTATATTTTCAGTAAATTGTGAATAATTTTATCTACATTTTTAGCTTATCTACATCCATTTAGACATCAAAATGTTAAAAAGAATGATGCATGATTTACGGATCAATTCTTTGTTCTGTAGGTTTGTTGAATTCTAGTTACCAATTTCAAGAATATTTATATAGGGCATTTGGAAATTGAGAATCTGTACGGAAGTTCAACGCTAGTAGATTAGTAACTACGAAAAGTTTAAGCAAATTAATAACAATAAAAACTTAAACAAAATAATTGAATGAATTCGATCGCCGAATGTTAGAAATGCATGCATTCTTTTATGAAGCCAACAATTGGTAAAACAGAAGCATATAGGCAATAATAAAGAATAAAGCATATTGTAGTGTATTTCAGGATGAATTAACAGACTTTTTATAAAAAAACACTTTTATTTTAATATAAATTTTCACCATAATACCGTTCATTCGTTGGACTATCAACATCAGTCGTTACATTTTGGTCTCTCTCTCTAACAACTCATTTTAAATCTTATAATATCTAACATCTTTTTCGTGCGTTGCTAGGCAACGCTCGTAAGACAAATATTGTATTGCCCACTACATTTAAAAGAGAAAACTTTAGAAATAACAAAATATTTTGTAACGAATATCACAATATTATGATAGACGAAAGGAATGGTAAGGTGATTCAACAATTGCGAAGTCCAAGAATTCGTCAGGATATTCTAACATAATATTAAAATGTTGCAAATTATATATGTGTTCTCATTTGACTTATTCCTTACTTTTGTCAACACTTGGGAAGAATCAAATCTAAAAATATTTATTATAAATTTTATCAAATTCCTATTGAATCTCTCTATAACGTATTATATATTAACTACGAAACGAAAGCTTACAAGGACTTATAAATATCCAGAATTAGATCAAAATGAGAAAGGGCTATGTTTACGAAATTTTATTTCAAAAATTCGTAATAGTAAATCGCCAATAATAATAGACAACCGTTAGATGAATTCATTGATAAAAGTACAATGAACATATGCATGTATTGAAGCGAAATTTAAGAAGTGATGAATTAAAAAGTTTTCCTCCTTTTCCTCTCTAACATCTAATCTTAGTGGCATTTTTTTCACTTGATAAACACAATTTTTGTATGTGATATTTGCATCTAAAATCACTATTTTCGATTCACTAAATACATCCACAAGGAGAAATTTGCTTAAATTTTATTCTCACGTTTAAAGATCCGCAACGCTTCTTAAATAGAAACGGAAAGTTCAATTCTAACATCGAGCGTCTTTCAAAATCAAGTTAAAGCAGGAAGTTTAATCTTTTCCCTGCGGAAATTAAATATGGCTTTTGTCTCTAAAGTGATGTCAAACAGAATGTTCTACCGCTTGCGGCAGGACGAATTAAAACTTATAAGGTCACTAATACTAAGTGATTGTTTTATTGAACATTGAGCAGAATTGTAATTGAATTTGCACTCACAGAGGCCGAAACGTAAATGAGTAATTTAATGAAAGTGATACGACCTCGATTCGCAAAGATGTGAAGTGACGCTTTTAAAAGATACGCTTTACTTGCTGTAGAGCTAATTCGCTCTCTTTAGATCGCTCCTTGTTTTGATGAATGACACAAAAGGCTGAGCAATTCTCACATAGGCATTGAGCTTACATGATTCTGCTTGAAATTCAAAGAATATATAAACGTCATAACAATAGGAGTGGAGACTGAAAAAATCAGTTTAATTGGCAGTTCAAGCATTACTTTTCAAACAGTTAGTACAAAATTTTCATCATTCAGTGCGCACAAAGTCTTGCTTAAGTTTCTTAAGGTATGTGACTACCCTAAATTCCTCGTTTTACAGAAAATTTTCGAAATTTGTTTATTTTGTAGTCCATACATTTAGGTATCTAAAAATGCTTTATTTTTGTTTCTGCTATAATTACAAATAAAGTTATAGCATAAATAATAACCGGAAGTGACAATTCTGATACCGGAAGTGGCAATTAAAAGAGCCTTAAAAATACAAACAATTAGTTTGAACAACTATATTTAAATTATCAAGCAATATATTGTCTAAAAACATAGATTTAAGCTTCCATTTCTTATTTTTATTGTTTTATTGGTTTTTGGCAACGCTTTTTTAAAAAAATACAACACAACAGTAATTACAACAATAAAAATTACTTTTTGGGGCTCAAATTGCTGTTTTATAATTTAATTCCATTTATTTTGAACTGTTACCTGTTCTCATGTGTTTTGAAATGTAAATTTATCCATAGATGCTTAAAAATTACATGAAAATTGACAAAAAGCTAATTCAGATATCGAGACGCCACTAACTATCTACTATACAAAATTATTCAGAAAAAGTCTGAAAAGCTGAAAGAACACAAAAGTCGTTTAAAATCAAGTAAAACAGGGTTTGACTTGTAAATATGGCGAGTTTTAAGATTCTAAGATGTGTACAAAAATTTTTTGTACTCTATGAAAATCTTTAAAAGCGTTTTCTGAGAAATTGGAATTTTCGATATTTTTCTACGCGGCAAACATAATTTTGGAAAATGTTTTTAAGATATTAAAATGAAATTTGGCCAAAATGTTTTATTTGTTTCTAGCTATGTTATGAACTAGAATCTAAGCTCTCTGCCTATATTTATTTATTTTATTGACTTTTTAGTGAGAAAAATCGATGATTTTTTTTTTAAAATTCGAGTTTGTTCGCAAAGTTTGGAATATCTCCAACACCTTTCGAGGTATTAAAAATATCCTAGTTCATAACACAGATAAGCATGTTAGCTATATACTGTGCAAATATTGATGAAATATATTCAATACAACTTCTTATAGGAGGTTTGGCGTAAGTGCAAATTTTCACTAAAATTTTGCTAAAAATTTCCTATAATTTGAAAGTGAATGAAATTTCCAATGAAATTGCATTGGAATTCTCAGTTTTATAACTCATTTTAATTAAAAACATGAATGTTTCATTAAAAATTTAAAAATTTGAAAAAAAGTGCGCCGAAGGTAGTCACATACCTTCAGTTTCTTCATTAAAATCCTCCAGTCGTGTGACCTCCAGAGTCATACTCGTCTCGTTGGTATAGCGCGGAGTACAGGAAAAGGGGCTGCCGGCTCAAGTGCTGTCCTTGCCATTTCACAACAACCAAAAGTCATAAAATCCGTCCCAAAATACCATTTGTGTTGATTCCAATTAGAACTTTAATATGACTGACCTAACCAAGAAGTTCTTCGTTGAAATTACAAAGGCATAACATGGAAGAACGAATTTCATTAAATAAACCCTAGCATTTTAAATGTCTTGAATGTAGTGTCTAATTGAAATTGCAAAGTTTGATTTCAAGTATTAATTCCAGCTACTAAAAATATGTGCGTTCTTAAGGAACTGCACACCTGAATAATTCAAAAAAAGTCAGCTACAAACTTTGTAGTATGAAATATCGTCATTATTACATTAATATTTTATTATATAGTAATAGCATAATAGGATGATAATATTTACACTCGTTACAGATACAAAACACTATAAATAAAGAAGAATTTATCCAAAAACTATATATTAGCATTCTTGAAATTAATTGAGTTTCACCACTTGTTATATATCTGTTACCGTGAAAGACCTAAATCAACATTCACATAGTAATGTCACCGGTGAATGTCAACATTCACATTTGGAGAATGTCGACTTTCACCGGTGAAAGTCGACATTCTCCAGTTTCGGTCTTTCACAGTAACATATCCATGAATTAATAAAAATATTTAAAAGATATTGGGTACATTCTTACTTTGCAAAGCAGGAAAAACTTTTTATTCATACTCCAATTTTAGAAGACATTATATAATGACATTTTTCAAAGGGTATATGTCTGGTAGTTTGTCGTTTTCTTCAAATGAAATAGGTTTAAAATTAATAACTCTGTCTCAAAAAACACCGTGGCTAGCTTTAAAAACGGACTTTAATTAAACTAAAAGCAATGGTGGTGGTTTTTAATGTTCGTAGAAAAGACATTTTATACTCTATTTACTGTGAGCAACACAGAAATCTTATTGCGATAGATAAGAATATGTCTCAACAATTCTCCAAAATTCCCTTTAATTCTATGAAACACATTTTATATCCATAAGATCAAACACTACAACAAGCCTTTATTACCGTGATTTGTTAAAAAAAGGAATATTCGAATCGGCATCTGTCCTCTTAAGATGACTGCCCATCTACTCTTCAAATATTTGTAAATCTTGACATTTTATGAAGCCACAAAAATATCTGAAAAAGAAAACATGAAGCATAAAATAGAATTATGACTAGTGTACTTTTTGCTGCCCAGCGAAAATCCGGTGATTTCTAGTGCAGTTTGTAGGTGAAATACGCAATAATATCGTAAAACTCTCGAAAGAACTCTCGAAGAGTAGATAAATGAACATAGTAGCTCAGTGTCTATGTGAGAGTAAAAAATAGGCAAACATTTGTCTGGAACATATTCTTAACACAGAGCATTTTTCATCGTTTTATTTTATCCTTAAAAGAAATTTTAAGGATAAAATGAAACAAATCAAACTTGTTACAAATTGCCTTCTAATTCTCATCGAGCGATACAACAAAATAACTGAAAAAATTAAGGAAGAATTTAGAAAATTTCAGATTAACTCGGAAAGGAATAAAAAACGTAGATTGTTTTCGTTATTGGCTTTTATGTTTTTTTTTCAAGTATGCTTTATATATTAAATATCAAAGTCAAAGTTTTCCTTTAGTTTCTCTATATTAAAAGAATAAACATTTTAAATGTTGAATCGGTTATTTGTATTTAATTGATGTCAAAATTTTAGATTAGCTGGTCATAGCATTATAAATACAAGGAAATGTAGATTTTTTAAAAATTTGCTTTCCAGTTGAAGATAAAAAATATTACTCATAATTCTGTAATGTTTGTTGAAGTATTATATAAAAAATTTAAAAGTTAGAAAATTAGGATAACAGTTTGTAATTGAGTGGTCGTAATAGCCATACGCTCTCCCGCTGGTACTGTGCGGAAGTTTGGAGAGGGAGGCGCTAGCTGAGATCTGGTCCTCGTCATCTGACCCCAGTTCAAAACTACGAGGTCCGTCACGAAACAGCCCTTGTGTTCCTGTAAAACGGGACTTTAAAATAACTAAACTAAACAAGAAAATTTATACTTCTGGAAGCTAGATAGAATTAAGAGCTGGAAAACAATTCACTGATGAAGCACCTTTAAAAATTTACACGTTTCACTTTTTATCCATTTGGAGAAAGAATAGTTTCTTTGTCAAATCGCGTATGAATAAAATATTCTTCCTTCATACTGAAAAGGAAACTTACTTGCTATGAAGATGAAAAGATTAATCCATTGTTTAATTACGAAAGATGTTCTTCGATTGTTAGCATGTGCCTCATTACAAATGCAGATTTAGTCACCCTCTTCCCTTAATGGACGTCTCTTAGTAATTTAAATGTTATTACAAGGATTGCTAGCGGTGAAGGACAGGACATCGCATCCTTTGAGACTCATCTTTTATTTCCACAGAAGTCCTCTCGAATTGAAAGGCAAGATAACTTTTTTATTTAAGGACAAGTTTTCGTTTTTATTTTGAACTTCCTGCAACTTTTATGGATATGACACATTTGTTTGCATTGCACTCTATTCCTCGTTTTTTTTGTTTCTCTCTGTTGTGTTCTATGAAACTTTGTTAAACCTTACTTTGATTATATAATTCGCTCTTTTTCGTTTTCTTTACTCAGATTTTATTCCATCACTTTATTCGGATTAAAAATTTGCCCAGTATTCCGCTCTGCTGGTCTGGCCCAAACTGATTTAGCTGATAGAACGGAAATGGTTTGGAAAAGTTTGCCTGGTTTAAAATCTCAAAGCTTAGAGGGAAAATACCGTTGGTTTTTAATTACTACAAAGATTCCTGTTCTAAAACTTACACGTTAAATATTGCGACATTAACCCTTAACTGGGGAGGTGTGGTTTACGAGACCGCGTTCTTAAAAAAAAAAATAAAATTTTATAATAAGAATACCAATATGAAATTCTGCCTACATATTCTGTAGAGATTTCTCTTAATATAATTTTTTTTTTAATTTTACAAAATATATTATCAGCAGAAAAATAAATTATTTGCTGCATACATTTTTCACGGAATACAAATTATAACTAAAATGAATAAGAAACCAAATATTTTTTTTTATTTTTCAAATAGTATTTATTTTTCCATTATTTAAATGTATGACAAAAATAATAATATAAAAATTATCTATTATATAAAATATAAAAAAAATTGACATTGGGTTAAACGGACTTGTTTTTACACGGAATGACTTCAGTTGAGATTCTTGATCACATCTATAACAAAATTCCGTAATGCATTCTAAACATACGTGTTTTTCACCATATATGTATAAACATACATTTTTCTATTTCTTCTTTAGAGGACATAAATTACATGTTTTCCTCACCTCCAACTTGGTGGTCTTACAGGATTATCAGTCTCTTCTGGACCTCCAAATCTCTTCCACAATTCGCAATTCTTAATTCATTCTTAGATTTTCAATTCTTCTTCTTATTTTGGGGATAACTAATTCTCTTTCTAAGGCTTTTAAAAGCTTCACTCTATTCAAAACAGAGTATACAGAATAACTTTCATATAAAATGTATGAATTTACAGTACTATGAAGCGGATGATACTATGATCAGGTGTTCTAACAGTTCGTTTTGTTTCAACAAATGACCACTTAAAACACTATTTTCAGAAATAATAATTTTTACATGAAAAAAGTTGAGTTTCTTGTTGATATTCTCCATAAATATTCGGAAAATCAGAACTTTCATCAAGAACTTCTCTGTACATCTCTGAAATCACTTCGTTTAGATGTTTTTGAAGTTCTGCGTCATAACCAGGATCAGAAGGTTAGATAATAATCGTAGGACTAAGTTTCAGTGCTTTCACAATATTGGAACACTAGCAGGGAGGTGCGGTTTGCTAGACCACGCGGAAATAAATAAATGGAATATGAAAAAAAAAAGCAAGCGCCGAAATTTAAAGAAAATGTGCACGTGTAGTCAAGATCACAAAATGAGAAGATGCAGGACGAATCCATCCAATCGAAATAAAAATAGAGAAGGGGTGATGGGTAAACCATCCTTTGCGATCTGTCTGATCTCACCGCCCCAGTTGAGGGTTAAAGTTTATATGAAGAATATTTAGTGGAACTTATCTGTTGAGATAAGAATTTATGAGAAATGAAAATATCTTCCTGATTCTATTTTGTTGTAACATTCTTTCGGGCAAATGCTACTGTGAATATGGCTCTAGATTGCAGTTCTGAAATGTCTGTAAAACAGTACATATTATTTAGTAATTTCTTTCTTCCATATACAGTTATTAGTTAATACAACCAATGTCTACAGATTATTTCATTAATGTTACAATTAAGAAAGTGTTGGCTAATTTATTACATGGCAAGGTCCCTCTATTTTATAGTTAACACATTATTCTCCTCGAGTTTGCTTTTTTCCAGCAGTTTTTCGATGAAAACCTTAAAAGGGTTACATAAGTTAAATTCGTTTCAAGTGGATTATGATGAAGTTTAACAGATTTATCTTACATAAAACTTAATTTAAATTTCATAAACTAATTCTCTCGACAGATACGTTTTACTTGTGCTATAAAAATAAATAAATAAATAATATGAAATATTACAAAAAAACTTTCAATATGCTCTTTCCACCGAATATCATAAGAAGCATGTTGGTTCAAAAGAAAAAAATATATATATTTGTACGCAAGCCCATCTAGAGACTACAGCTGTCACTTTACTTCGTTTTTAAATATTTACCAAGTAAAATACTTCAAATCCCTGGTGCTTAAGATGATAGAGAAACTGGCTGCAATATAGGAAATTGCTTGTGATCTCTTACGAAATTCGTTTCGATAGTTCATTGCTTTATGTGCAGGTATGCTTATGATATTTAGACAGGCAAAGAGTTCACTATGACAGAGAAGGGGTAATCAGAAACTGAGTCACCCCGCCCTAACTTAGCATCCGGGTAAAAATGAATGACAGCCTCCGCAATAGCTCGAGTACTGCGACCAGAGTCCCAGTAGCCATCACCGGCCGAGCCCTGAGCCCTGCAGAAGGAGGTACATACTATCACTGAAGGGGTGGCTCACGCCCTCCCATTACTGTACCCACAGCAGGAGCGGGAACCCTCTTACTTATATGGCAGTTTCTCATCCACGAATATGTAGTGTACAACGTGCTTACTGATACGTTAATTACCTAGCGGCTATTCAAAAATCGATTCGAAAAATTAAAATTCTAAATCAGATAAAAATAATAAATTTCATTCCTTTATGACAAGTTACTTTTATGCCTTGTTCATTTCGTTCCAAATTAAAATTAGTCTCTACCTTTCTAAAAATCGATTTCTACTTTTTTTAAATTCGTCTAGAGATTAATTTCATAAGCCTTCTTTATTATACATTTCGACTTATTCACTTACACTTGAAGGTGATATTAATTTGTCCTTTATTGAATATATTTGTTTCAGTTCAGAGATTTTTACACAAACGTGGCTCACTTTTTTGACTCAGCATTGAAACCATTCGTTCTGATAACTTTATAGATAAATTGTATATCACATATAATAAAAATGTATAAATCATTTATAATATATTTAGCTTAGTAGAGGGTGAATGTTTTAGAACTGACACTACTAAGAACCATCTGCGGCTAGAACTATCAGCTCAAATGCCACCAAATTTGGTAGGAAGACTAAAGGGTAGGGAGACATGGGCAAAAGATTCTGTATTTAAAAAAAAAATAGTTCCGAAAGTCGCCGATGGGGGAAAATGTGGCGCTGTTGTCATCTGCACAACTGAGAATTAGAGAAAGGAATAGCAAAGAAGAAATTTCAGTGTAAATCCACTTTAATACAGCAAATAATCTTATTTACTTCACAGCACATTCCCGAACTCGGAGCCATCGCCGCTTCCCGTCGGTTGGGCAAAGACAAAAAACTTAGTTATTTTGACAAGATATTTGCAAGCATAACACAACATTTAACATAACAAGCATAACATAAGCATTTAACAAGATATTACTAATATAATAGCCCAAATCTGTCTCTCGGTAACGCTCTGACGTCACCAACAATAAAACTCGCGCCACAGCACTGCGAGACGTTAAGCAGCAATATTTCATTGTTAGAGAACCTAAATTTCAGAAATTTTAAATTTCAAAGATTAATTGTCGTTCTAATTTCAAATTTAATAGTTCTAAAATAGTGAAATAAAATTTGCTATATGTTGATATAAAATTTATCTCGCTATGAGAAATCGCCTAGAAATTTTAAATTATATTAATCATATATTTCAAATTAATTACTGTTTCATAATAGAAAGTAATAAATTACGTTAGTAATATATCATGCGCGTGATATAGTTTGGACACCACGATGCATCTGATTATTGATTGCAATCGTGATGATATAATTTGATAATATTTTTTGGCAACGTTTGACAAGCAGAGAAGTGCTTTGTTTTGATTAGAATTTCAAAAAAGAACTCCTTTGAAATTTTAACTTTTGACTTATGTTTGACAAGCAGAGACTTTCATGGTTATTGAATTATAATAAAATTGTTAAACAACGAAAAATACTTCAAACGGTTTGTTGTTTACAGAGAGGTTTTTTGAATAAAGAAATATGTAAATAATAAAAAATATTTCCTGTCATAAAACCAATGTTTATTTTATTTGTTTTCAATCAATGTTAAACATTTAACTCGCGTATATATCTATTTAAACACGTCAAATTTGACAGGAAATCTCTCGAATGAAAAGGCAATTTTCACACGTTATGGTATGACGGATGGTTTTCTAGTTACTTATATATTTTAACAAACATATTATGGAATTTTGATTTATAAAAAAATAGAGAATAATAATATATATATTGGACTTAATAAAAAACAAAGCACATTAATAAGAATAATGGAAGAAGAGATAATAATATAATATGGAAAGCTTAAACGATATGCATTAATTAAAAAATGAAAAAAGACTAGGTCTATGTCAAATTCCTGACACAGATTAAATTCATCAGTACAAAGAAATCCTAATACAAACCTAATCTTACATAATATGAAAAGTGATAAGGCTTTTTTCAATAAGATAATTAAAAGAAAAAGTATAAAGTGGAACAAGAAATTCTAAATGTAGAAACAAGAAGAGAATATTTAGCAATTATCTTAATTAACTAAACAGCAGGAAAAATATGCTAGTTGAAGACAGAAAATAGCTATCAGACAGAATCTCAAGAAAGTAGAAGATTTTTCTCGATCGAGACTTTAACTTTGCAGCATGGCATGGGCATCTGGAGTCCAATGCCGGATGAAAAGTAGGAAATCTGGTATGATAGCTCAAATTACTTTTGTCGTAAAGAGACTACGATTTAATTTATCCTTCTATATTAATGTTCATGTTATTATTGGAAGTACAAATTTATGAACTTTTAAATTAATATACAAAATTATAAACTTTTAAATTTTCCACTGATTATACCTTTTTTACTCTCAGTATCTTGTTATCCCAAAAAACAATACTCCTTTTACTCAACTCACTTATCTTTAGATTCATAGTATCTTAGATCTTAAATCATAATTACATGTGCAAGGCAAGTTTAATAGCATTTGATCACATAAATAACTAATTCATCTGTAGTGACAATATAACATTTAATTTTCTACTATACTAAAATATTATTACTTAACTGTCATTTCATATAGCACCAGCCTCATCAGGATATTGTCCGTATTAAAAAAAAAAAATGTGAATTTTCAGTCATTTCATGTAGCACCAGCCTCATCACAATATTTTCCGGGATAAAAAAAAATGTGAAATTTTACGTGACACAATCCGTGATGGATTAATCGTGAATGGACTTGACGCATGAAAAATATCATTCTTACATTTTCTCGTCGGGTTGATCGGTGATGATCGTCGGCATTTGCCATAACTCCGACAGGAAATACTGCATGTGGCCATTTAGTCCGAGAATATTCAGAGATGAAGGAGATGCTCAAATATAATGTTTGACTTCACGCTCCGAGCTATACCATGTCCGCATGGGTTGCCACATTGCAGAAACGCATGCCACTTTCTTCAGGCACCCCGGGCCCTGGCCAGAGAAGCACCGCTATCCTCCCCTCAGCTTTATTGCATTCACCTTTCTTCAAAGCCAAAACCTCTCTGTCTAGCGGAAGCTGCTCCAAAGGAAAAACTTCCCATCACCGCAGTTATCAATTAAAGCCCTCGGAAAATTTTAAAAGGCTGGCAAACACGCAGGTCCCTTTCTTCCCCATTCCCGAACTCTCGGGGTCGGCGATGCCGGAGAGAAAGCCCCTACTGCATCCTCCTTTCTTTAATCACAAAAACGCTCTGTCTGCTCTAAGTTCCTAGTTTTTTAAAAACACCCCTCTTTGGCGGCTCAAAAACCAAAATTTTGCCAATCTATGTGCTGTCCCTTGCAATTAATATCGCAATCCTAAAAACCGACGAGAAACACACTCTAGAAACAGACACAAACGGGTGAAAACACAGCCAATCACGAATATCTTTTAAAATTCTAAATTTATCAAAACAAAGTCGAAAGAAAAAATTTTAGAATTTAAATAATTTTGAACAACTTCTTGAGTTTAAAATTCAATACAACACTTTGACAACAGTTGAAGCAGAGCAGGAAGTCGGTTTAGAATCACGGTTGTCAGAGAAGTATCCACCAATTGGGGAGAAAGACGAACACCCAGATGCTGGATGGTCCAAAGCTCGACAGCAGGAACAGCAACATACACTGAAGAAATCTTGAAACTCTGTGCATTTCCCAATGAATGAGGATCCTTTTCTGTTTCTTGATGGTAGGATAAAGTGTAAACTCTGTTTCAAAGACCCAACGAAATTTATTTGTTCTTCCTTTAATCGAAAATAGAACTTTGACACTGTTAGGACCAGAAATACGAGAAATTGCTGATGAAATGGATTCCTTTGAAATGTCAGGGTCCAAACCATAAACAATTAATTTTGACAACCTCTCTGGAACAGGAACAGGTCTGACGTTTCCTTTTAAAATGGGTGAATCCTTGATTTCCTTGAGAATGAGGTTAATATCGTCTTGTTGAAGCTGGATCTTCTATCACATAAGATTCTTCCATTAAAACAGATTCATATTGAACAGACTTTTCACTGGCATTAGTATCCGAATGTATGATGTCACCATTAATAACTTTCGTCATGATCAGATGAAGCAACTTATTAGCTGTTTGGCACAATTAATTTTTGAGAGCCAATTTAGAAACTTTTTTTATAATTAATGATTTTCGGTACAGCTTTGGTATACGTCATTACTGGCGATATCTTGTGGTTTCGGCGACTTTGGCAACTTTTTACGTTTGGCTCCGAAAGGCGCCATTTTCCAGGTCGGAAGTAAAAAAATAAGCTATATTCCTAATATTTAACAAACAAACAACGAAGTTCCCGCTTTGCTGAAAGCGAAGCCGCTGATGTTTTCTAAGTTTAAAAAATTTGCCCGGAACGCGTTCGCAAGAGAACAATATGCAGCAAAACTGTCAAGGTGTCAAAACTGTCGCCTTGTTTATTTAGTAAACACAACCCACGCCATGTTTGTTTACGCAATAAAAAAGTCGCCGAAATTACAAAAAGTCGCCAGTGACGCCGTATAAGAAAGCTGTTCCTGATTTTCCTGAGATTTCCAAATAAATTTGGTAAAGATGTGTTTAGATCCAAAGAAGAATAGTCAAAGATCATAATATTTGAAGAGACAGATTGATTCTTAAGAGACACAAAAGTTTTGTCTACGGAGCGCCAACAGAAACTTTTTGAAAGGCAGAAGCTAAAAGATCATCGACAGAAAGACAGGCCTCCATAATGTCATATAATTCAACACTAATATCTCTTATTTTAAGATTAACATGAGATTTTGTACGGGAAAATTTTATGCAAAACTACAACAGATAAGTACTGAGAAATGCAATCAGCAAGCGCACTATGCACAAATAATTGTTTGGCAAGATATATTGTCAAAATCCATGAAAATAATGGCAACTCTTGAAATATAGCAGATAATCACTCAAAAAACTGTTTCGGGGAACTTAAAATGTCGCTAAAAAGGCACTAAATATGGCGTCAAGGTTGCCAGTGTCAACAAATTATTATCAAATTATTAGTTATTTTCAAAATTTTGACTAGAAATTCAAACTTTTTGAGCCATAATATAGTATACCAGAGGTCGCCCAGCGGTCGAAATTCGACCGTAATTCATTAAATTTTTAAGTTTGAACGTTATTGAGTTATTTTTTTATTGAAATAAAAAAAAAACTGGGCGGTTAAAAAAAAATGTTGTCCGACTGTTGACCACATACTTTTATGTGTTTGACATTCAGTATGAGCGTAAATAATGAATGCTTTATTTTATTTAATTTAATGTATGAGTAATACATATAAATATATATATAAATTCCTTAAAGACAATCTCTACTCTGTGCGACTGTTTGACCACAGACTAATATGTGTTTGGCATTGACAGATACAATCATCTGCATTTTGTATTTCACTCCGAAGAGTTTTTTAAAATAAATAATCTAAATAAACTCTCTCTTGGAATGGATTTCACTGCGGGGGGATTAAATCAATTACAAATAATTCACTCCGCATTTACTCCGCTAATTTTTTACAGTGTAAGAACGTAAACAATCAATGTTTAATTTAATTTAATTTAATGTATTTGTAACACATATTATAAATAAATTTTACCTTTATGCACAGACAATCTCTACTCTGTGCGACTGTTTGACTGCAGGCTAATATGTGTTTGACCACAGACTAATATGTGTTTGACACTGATAGAATATGTGTTTGACACTGTCAGATTTAAATCATTCGCATTTTGTATTTCACTCCGAAGAGTTTTTTTAATAAATAATCTGAATAAACTCCCTCTTGGAGTGGTTTTCACTGGGGGGATTAAATCAATTACAAATCACCAACTCCGAATAGGAGGCCAGACCCAGGAACAATCAGGAACCAGCGAGTGCAGCCTGCAACAACATCGACTTAGTGCAAGTCGACAGACATGCGTGTCCAACGATCAGCAAACTCCGAAAAACCGGCACACAGCCACAAAATGGTGAAAATAACCTATAAGTTCTATCAGCATTACATAAATTTTATCTTTCTGCGCTCCTTCTCCATATGAATTTTAACTATGCTAAATCTCACACTCCTCAGTGAGCGCAATGTGCTTAAAAAGGTGTGCAAAGTTTTGTCTTCACGTATTAATATATAGATATGCAATGTGATAATAATAATATTGGCAACTTCAAAAATAAAATATTGGCTACACTGATTGACTTTAATGATCTTCACTTTCATAATGATAAAGAAAACTAGCTTCTAAAAATCATAGAAAATGTAGAGATTTTTTTGATAAAAATATTCAGGCCTTGAAATTCAGTTAAAGAGCAGTCATTAGCATCCGGAATTTATTGACATAAATTCATAGTAGTCATTAATACCATAATTCTATCTAATGAACCAATCAAAGCCAACTGGGCGCTGTTGTTATTAACGTCTATGGGGAAATCAGAAACTTGAAAAGCTCTTGTAATTTACAAACTTCTCATCCGATCTTGATAAATCTTGCATCAAAATGAAGAGGAATAAATTAGACTTCATAAGAATATACAATTTGTAGAGTAAATATAGGTTTTTAGAGGAAAAAGTTTATCAAAAACCAAAGATCTTGTTAGTTATCTTGTTAAGCCTAAAAGCTACTTTTCTTTTTAACGTCTATGAGGAAAAAAAATATAGCAAAAAACTTGTAGATTGAAGATTTCTCACCCTATCTGGACAGTTCTGGTACCAAAATGACGAGAAAAAATCAAGCTTCATCTGGATATAAAATTTGTAGTAAATGAATTACCCCAAAGGGTTACAGAGATGAAATTGCAGTGAACCATAGTTATTTATTTAATAAAACTGCTTCCTCGGCGACGGCATACGATGACCCTTCATTGTGATTCAATGTGATCGCCCTTCTCGTGGAATGCACATTGCATCCTGTACACAACATTCTCCCTGTCCATTCTCCACGAATCTAACCTCATGCGACTTTTTCCTGCGGCGTTATTTGAAGTCTAAAGTCTATCTTGGTGTGATCCCGACGTTGACGACCTTCAAGGACAACATATTACGGACTGTGCTAAACGAACGTGGCATGTTACTTTCGGTCGTCGAGAATGTTGTGTACAGGATTCAATGTGTGGTCCAGAAGAAGGGTGGTCACATTCAAAGATGTCATTGTAATTTCATCTCTGTAACAATTTGGGGCAGTTTTAATTTTAAAATTATGCGTAAAATTATTGGGACAAGAATTACTGTATTATGCGGATTTGCATTGATATTTCTTCTTTGTTACTCATTTATCTAATTCTCAGTTTTGTAAACTACAACAGCTCCAAATTTCCCCCATAGACGGATTTAAGAACTAATTTTTTTTTATCACAGAATCTTTTTCCCCATGTCGTCTTTAGTCTCCCTACCAAATTTGGTGGCATTTCAGTGGATAGTTTGATAGATGGCTCTGAGTAGTGTCAGTTTTAAAAAATCACCCTGTATTTGATGTTAGATATCTCAAAATGCTTCCAATTTTCAAAGTCTGCATTTTAAAATTATGAGTAAACTTATTGTGACAAGAAATTATTTCCTTTTAGTAGCGCATATATTTATTTTTAAAATCTACTTTCAATCAGTTTTTATCCATCTAATATTATGCATTTCATGCAAGCCGCGTAAAAAAGCAAAGAAAATTTACAGCGGACACACAAACATTTATTCTCTGCTTCTATTTCACTTCATAACTCCTCGTAACAGAGATTATAACTATCCGGATTTCTTTTCTCGCATTTTTCCGATCCGCTCTCTTTCTTTTCTCAGGACGAAACTTAATTTCCTCTTATGATCGATTCATTCGTCACATTCTTCATAACACCCGTGAGACGCAACTGACCCAGTCACTGACTCCGAATCAGTAAAATTCGATCGCCAGGCAGCACAGGATCAATTTTTACATCCAATCCACATCAGAATAAATTGCTCTTCATCAGATGGAAAACTCGAGATGACGTTTTTGGCAGTTTACAAGACACCGGTTCGACCACACGGACTGCTTTCTTCCAGTTTCGAAAAAATCAGATTCCTTCGTTTCTTTTTTCTTTTTATCATTTACACGTCAAAATGAATTGCTGCTGAATTGAATTGGATACGATGGTTTGTTTCCCATCTTTAGAGTTGAGGCCACGGAGTGCCTCAAAATTCTATTCATCAAACATTCATAGCCTAGCGTTTGGCTCAAAATATATTTATTAGAACATCTATACGAACTTTATTTGGTATTCACGTGATGGTTTTCGAGCTTATTTTATTTATGAAACGTTTTCAGCTATTCCTATAATAGATAGGTTATAGAATAGGTCCCTTGTCGCAAATATAGAATGGATGATTCACTGTTATTTGAAGTTTAAAGACGATTACTTGGGATTTGCTGATCAAAAGATCTGCCAATCTTAGAGATAAATATTATCCTATATATCCTCTGCTGCATTGAGCAGCAGAGCTGAACTCACTGCATATTTCGATGGTTAGTCAAGTGAAAAAACATACTACTTGATTAAATTGGAATCGACGGTCTGTGAGTCTCAAAGTTTCATTTATTAAACATGTAGAGCCCGGTGTGGCTCAAAATATATTTATTCGAGATCTTTCTATTTTGAATTCACGTAATGTTGTCATGAATTCTTATTTATCATCGGCAGAAATGTTGGTCGCAATTTCTATAATAGGCCCGTAGTTATAAATATCGAATGTATGTTCTACGATAATTTGAATCTGAAGAGGATTACCTGGAATTTGCATATGAAAACAAACTTGGGGATATCAACCAGTTTTGAAAATAAATAAGAAGCTAAATAAGTTATAACAAGTCGAAATATATATACATTTTCGTTAATATCTTTCAGGTGAAATAAATTGCGCGTAGCAAAATGTGGTTTTAAATTTCTCAATACTTTATGATGCTACTTGTTTACATCCATGCTTGTAAAACTCGTAAATTTTAAAATGATGGAATGATACCTCATTGAAATTTAAATATTTTCAGCATTTGCATTAATAAATGAGATATTTTTGACTGTTGAGTTCGTCTTAATTAATACGTTATTTTACTGCTTATGCTAAAACCTTATCTTTTGTATTTTTTGCCGTCGGGACATCGAATGTTTTATCTATTTCTTCAAAATCGATTCATCATTAAGAAATTCATATTAATTTAATTACATCTAATTACATAAACTTACGATTTAATTTAATTAATGTAATCATTGTTACAATTTTTCTGGAAATAACATTATATACAATGCATTCGAATATATTTAACGCAAACAGAAAATCAATGTATGCTAATAGCATGTTATTTTCGTCTCTTCAGCTTAAGTTTCATATTGCCTTTTAACTGAATTATAAAATAAATTTCAAGGACAAGAAATGGAAATTTACTAACGTTCTAACGGAACATTTTAAATCGTCCTAATGGAATGGTTAGTTGATACAATGCACCAGTAAAAGAAAATTCTCTTGAATATTTTATAGTTTTAAATTCATGAAGGTTTTTCAATTAATAAGCGCTTTTTAAAGATTATTTCATTTAAATAAAAGCTTTGGTTATCCTTAAAATTATTCATTGAATTTTGGAATTCATCTCCGATTCAAAAAATTAAAGAAGTTTTAGGAATTAACATAAAAGTGACACTGCCTACAGACAGGCATTTTCAACAGCAACTATTTGCTTGGAAAGAGAACAAAAGTAACGAATTAAAAGTTAATTATATAAAGTGCGACGATTACAACAATTTATTATCTCCAAAACGATTTGAAAGAGTTCCGCAGTCTTCGATATGTAGAACTGATGAATGTGAAAATTTGCCCAGGATTTATTGTAGATTTGAATTGAAGCTAAAAGAGTTGAGTTGTATTTCTATATCAAGGTTCAAAGTTATTAAATTTACACTTCATATACATTACATGTGTTGATTTACACATGTGATGCATTTCTAGGTTAAGATATCAGCTTTATAAGAGTAATTTGTAAACAAGCTTCACAAATTTACTCTAAAAGTTTCATTTTAACTTGCAGATTACGATCTAAACGAAATAACTAACGCCTGTATAAAGAGAGACACAGCCGGCCCGAACAAAAGTGGGGCCCGGGGCAAAGTTGACTTGCGGGCCCATGAGAAAATTTCGCCCAACAAAATAATTTATTGCTTTTTGCTATTTATTACATTTCACAATTTGGTTAAGTAAAGACTAAAAAAATAAATGAAAATAATAAATAATTAAATTATTTTTATAAAGTTAATATTTTAATCACACAAAAAAATCGTTAATAAATCGAACACAAATAATTGCTTCATATATAAAATTTGGTTTTCAACTTACTAAAATAAGTCTACAATATGTGATTTTTGTTTCATTTTGTTATAAGTTTTATAGCAAATACGTTGATAATACCATGATTAATTAAATTTTTGGTTAATGCGTATTCGATAGATAAAATGACTAAGCAAATTAATTGTTCGCTTCTAATGCTAGATTTCAAGTAATGTTTTATTATTTTTAACCTTGAGGAAGATTCTTCTTCAGACTCGAGCGTTATTGGTAAGGTCAATATAATTTTAGAACAGAAGTAAAATTTGGATACAATTTAAATAAATATTGTAAGTATTTGCAATATTGTGACCTGGAAGGTAAAACTTGCCACCAAATTTTAATTTCGTTAAATAAATTAATGCAATTCATTTTCGTTCTGCGCAATCTGACAGCCTCGTGGGGCCTTGTGCGCTCGCACCTTTCGACCCTGAATTCAAGCAATCCTTTTTAAATACGAGATAAAATTACTCCCATTATTTTTTGCAAACTCATGTTGCAGAAATGTGTCCTGTCTTCCTGATTTTATGAGGATATATTAAAAATTGTTCAGTTTGAAAACCTTCAGTGCTAAAATTAAAATTATAAAATGCGAAAATAGTTTCATTTAGAGTTTCAAAACATGAAATCTGAAGAAACTTAAAATAACTTTTAACTTTGCAGTCAATTGAAAGAGAAAATACCCCCTTTCAATTTTTCTGTTGATTTACGATGTCAGCACATGCATTCAGTATTGAAATAAAATATTATACTGTATGAATGGGATTTTCTTGTATTTTGGATTATCAAGTGAATTCTTAAATGTTGGACTCATTATTTCTTCAGTAAAAAAAGTTGAATTCATTATTTCTTCATATTAACAAACAATTGCGTCTTCATATGCAAAAACAATAAAACTAAAAAAAGATAATCGACTGATCACAAATTATTTACTATTATATAACATACTGCTAGTTTCGGTTTTAGGATATTTAAATTGAATGAATCTTCAAAATACTTCTTATATTTTAAAACTTATCCAAATAACTTTTATATGTAGTTCCCAAAACAATAAAAGATTCCAAATAAGTAACATTTTGTAATGAAAAACGCCCAATGTAAGAGAGTAGAAAACACAAATTTTCGTTTTTTAATAAAAAAAAATCTTTTATCTGAAATGTATACAATAATAGCAAATAGCAAAAATGTTGAAATATAAAAACAAAAGGGAACTACATTGTTTTATAAATTGATAGCCTGTTATAAAATTAAAATTTCCTTTTTGGAAATATAAAAGGAAAGTTTGTTTAATAAATAACTATAAAATAGAGACAAAAAATAGCATACCTGATATTTGTCTGCAAGAACGAATGCAAAATATTTTATTTTGCCGTACGGCTGATAATCCGAATGCGAACGAATTGCTCAATGGAAAATTAAGCTTCTGAGAAAACTCCTTGGGTTACCTGTCGTGTTTCACACAATCCAATATTCAGATTCACTACTATTGATTAAACTCAGAGGAATAGATGTAACAGGCCACCTTTTAACAAGTACTTACGATGAATTCATATATGCTGGAAAACCACACTCTTGACAAGAAAAAAGAGAAACCCTGTGAATATGCTTTATCGCTTAGCAGTCCTGCTGAATACAAGGGGAACAGATGTGTTCAATTTAGAACTAGATAAGCAGAAAAGGCGTTCATCTAGAGGTGAATAGAAGGGAACGACTATCTGCTGGCCATTAGGGGAACAGATGTGGATCCGCACATAAGAATTACCCCTTGTATACCCTGAAAGTAATAGTCTGGGGAACAAGGAATGTATTGAATATTATCACCTGCAATTTATCTTCAAAGGATGGACATCCACTTTGAGGTACCCCCGCACCGAAAAGAGAATGACCAATCGAACCTGGTTTAGGACTGAACAATGTTATCACTTTTTATCTTTTTCTCTGCCCAGGAATCGGAAATACGTGGACCTCCAGGCAGCAAAGGGAATTGTTGGATTCTTCTCCACTAGATCCACCAATTACTTTTTAACAGATCTTTGAAGGAAATTTATTTTCAAAACAAGAAAAAAATTGCAATATATTTCTTTTTAGAAAAATTATTAATATTTTACGCCTTTTTTCACATAAAGTTGGTTGAAAAAATTTTTAAGAAAGGATAAAAAAAAATTTTAAGGAATTTTGCAAAGTCCGGCGCGGGGCCATATGCAGTCGCACCGTTCGGACCCCCCTCTGGCCGGCCCTGAAGAGAGATATTAATAAAGAAAGGGAAAAATGCTTTCCTTTCTTTTGGAAGGAAACTGGTCGGTAAAAATATGTGGTTCCGTTGGAACGTCTGAGAGATTAGTATTCAAAACTTCCATCACACATCGAATGGCTGAATAGATAGCAGAGTAAAATTACCGTTAACCATGTTCAACCCTGGAGGGGGGAAATATATTCTAATCGTTTAGACACATAGTAATTATTTCAGTCTATATGCAAAGGGAGACTTTCTGGAGGTACAGAATGTTATCCGCTCATAAAGAAATGCTAAATTGTATTTTTTCAAAGTAACATTGAAATAATTTAATATTATTATGTGTGATACTAATGTCTAATACGTGACCTAATGCCTGTTTTAATATTGCTCATGTTTATAATTTCTCACTAAATATAAAATTAATCACAATTTAGTTTTTCAATTGCATATAGACATTTCTAAGGGCTCGTTTAATTTTATGAAATATTAACTGCGGATCAAAAGTTTATATTGAAATATTAATATCTAGAATCGGCCCAGAAGAAAATAGAGCAATATTATAGCTCAGAGAAATATTTATCAAAACTTTATTCACACTTCTTAAGAGAAGAATTCCAACTTCGGACGTCTTTCAAATATTAGGTTAAAACAGGAAGTTTTCCTGCTCTTTCTCAACTTCTTCTAATGCCAACAGCATATTCTTTTCTTGTAGCGCATCAATCAAATCTGATTGTTACATGTAAAATTACATTCCGTTTAAGTAAATGTTGTATCTCTAAGAAAATTTAACAAAATTTAATTCACGCATTTAAAATTCCCCAAACGCATCGTAAAAAATAATATTAAATAATGCCCAATTCAGGAGCTTTTCGAAATAAGGCTAAATCTGAAGTTTTAATCTTTTCCTCGCTGAAATTAAATATTATTTTTGTCTCGAAAGTGATGTCAAACAGAACGATCCACCGCTTGCGGCAGCCCAAATTAACCCGTTCGCTGCCACGATTCACGCCCGAGATTCGAACCATCTATCTAGTTGGATGGCTCCTTCTGTGATTTCTTACAACTACAGTAGAAAAGGAGGTTATCTAATAAGACTTTAGGTATGAATCGTATTTGATTTAGACAACGATCAACGTGTTAAAACTCATACCCTCTCTAATATTAACTGAGAGTTTAATAATTTAATTTGGAATTACAAATGCCTAAACGTATTTGAGTAATCTAATGAAACTGATACGACTTATGTTCTCAATGCTGTTAATTGTCACTTTTAAAACATACTTTTTGTTTACTCGAGAATTTAGTTACTGTCTTTCTGCAGCCTTTCTCGAAAAAACCCTCCTTGTCACGAAAGGGCAAGAAATTCGAACATAGACAACAAGATTACATGATTCTGCTTGAAATATGGCGAAATATGCAAGCGTCGTATCACTAGGAATGCCGTTTCAATCTCCATTTAATTAATAGAATTAGGTAATTGAAGGTCCGATTAGATGTAATTAATGTAAACTTCTCATGCATGAATAAACACTTATTGAGTAGTTTTAAGGTACACTGTAAAAAAAATCCCGTAAAATTTACGTTTTTAAACTGGCAGCTGGGTTGGTTGTGCAAAACCGTAAAAGTTACGGAGTAAATCCGTAGGCACAACGGTTTTTTACCATACAGGGACAAGTTTTTTCCGTAAAGGTTACGAAGTAAATCCGTAGTCACAACGGTTTTTTACCGTATGAGATCAAGTTTTCTCGTTAAAAATTAAATCATCGAAGTAAGTGACGTCATCGACTGAGTTGAGTTGTTTTCTCCTTCTGTTCGAGTTGAGTTAAAACGTGCTGATGTGTATTATCGATTAGGAATATTAATTAATCAAGGCTTTATTATTAATTTCAATTAATCTAATTTTTAATTGAACTTACTTGGACGATTTCGATGCAAGATGGTGACAAAACTTCTAACTCCTCTGAGCCGGGGATCGAATCCGCGTTCTTAGAAATAAAAGGCAGTCGCTCTAACCACTAGACCACCGGAGACTTCATAAAATAAAGTAAAAATAATCTATTTGAGTTTTAAAGTCACTATAACTCTAGTGGCGCCACCTTGTGGTGTAAAAATCAACTATTGCCAGAACATGTGTTTTAAGGTTAGCTTTCATGAGTGACAACAGATTACTGCAACATGTGTAAACAATAGCGGAGATGGAACCCTCTTAAAAACATGAAATGAATGCAATAAAATTACATTTAAGAAAAGGGAAAGTTATCGTACGGAAAGCAATACCGTATGACGAAAAATAGAATTTGAACTGACGGTTTTAAACCGTTTATGGCTGGAGCGGAAAACGGGTGAAAAACCGTTTTGTTAACAAAACAGCTTTAAACCGTCAAATATACGGAAAAAGTCAGGGAAAAAAACGGATATTTTTTACAGTGTATAAATAAAGCATTAAACCGATGGAAGTGTTCTTGCAGTTAGATTTGGTTTGTTCTCTAATGCCCATTTTGCAGTCATGACATTATCGGAAAGATGAACAAGTATTTGCTTTTATTTTTCCGTTCTTCTGAATTATCTAAATGAATAATTTCATAAATATCTGAAAACTAAAGTATTAAATATTGAACAGGTTTGGTATTGTATAAACTAATTTATTCTGACGGGAGGATATATATTCGTAACATTGGAATTAATTAATTCTTCCCAAGGTGCTGTAAATCCATGAATTAAAAAGAAAAAGAAATGAAATTTACATATGACATTAGGACTGAATACCTATATTACAATGCCCTCCAAATGCCTTTTTATTCGTATAGTAATTGAAGGAAACAATACATCTTTTTTTCTACCCTCAGTACAAAATTATGAACTCAAACTTAAAAATTCAATCATAGAGCTTCAAAAAGGGACGTTAAATCAAACTAAACATAATGTCGGTTGTATTTAATGTTCACAGTAAAATATTTTTCTTGCCTATATAGACGTTGCTTTATTGTAAATAGACAGAAACCCTTATTTCGATAAGTATGCCACAGCAGTTCACTGGTATTCTCCGAATTCCTACTTACTTCTGCGAAATATATTTTGAGTCTATAAAAGTACAGACTCTGCGATAAGCCTTTATTGTTGTGATTTCTTAGGAAAAGACTACTCGAATTGGCATTTATCTTCTTAAGGTACGAGATGATGTCTCATATATTTGTAAATCTTGACATTTTATGCAGCTTCAAAAATATCTAAAAAAGAAAGCACGAAGCATAAAGTAGAATTAGGTCTACACTACTTTTTGCTGAGAGGAATAAATCCGAAGAGTTCTGTTACAGTTTGTTCATGAAATAGCATAAATCCGCAAAATTCTCATTTTTTAAAATTGTAGACAAATGAACGTATAAGAGAAGTATTTACCTATGAGGTTAAATTGTGAAAGCAAGAAATGGGTAAACATGTATCTGAAAATTCTATGCGTCTACAAAGAATGTTTTTGTTTGTTTTATTATGTTTCCAACGATAGTATCTGAAAACGAAAACATAGAATTGTTTACAATTGACCGCTAAACTCCTTCCAGCTTGGTGTGGATTTAGTGAGATTCAGACTAACTCAAAAGAATTACAAACAAATTTTATTGTTTTAACTATCTTTCATAAATACCTTAACTGCATTTTCTATTTTTAGATCATGGAAGTTTTCTTTCATGTAGTCACCATTAAAATTAGTTTAAATAAATATTAATTTAAAAATGATAAATTTAAAATAAATTTTAACACTTATTCGCATTGAACTTATAGCAGAATTTTATATTCATTCATTGTAGCGTTATAAAGGCAAATAAATGTCGAGTTCGGCGGACAGTTTTACTTTGACACTTTTTTGCATCTGAGCTTATGAAACCTAAATGATAATGTCGTTGTGTTTATTATTGTATTAATAAATAGTTTAAGGAGTTAGATCAGTAAGATGCCGATATGGTTAAAGAAATGAAAAGAAACTTTTGAAAATCATTTTATTGAATTATAACGTGATAAATAAATTTGACATGGACAACATTTAAAGTATTGCAATGTGCACGTTAGAGCAATATTTTAGGAATTTCAATTAGAAATTAACCGAAATTTAAGCTTTTTTGTGATAATTATGGAACATATTATAGCAGGAAAATAATTTTTACAATCTAAATATTAAAAAGAAAATCTTATCAGTGATTTCAATTTTATTGTCATGCAATTTTTCATAAAGTTTTAAAATATATTTTTATGCATAATTTGCATCAAAATTGTTCTTCGTTGCAATGAAATACAAACCGTTTTCGGTGTTTCTTCTAATATTCAATCGCTTGGTTTTGCTAATAGCTAAGAGAAGATTATTAATTTTTCACATTACACTTCCATATTATATGTCTTTAAATTTTTTGCTGTATCTATAAACAAATGCATTTAAGATATGAAGTTAAGTTTATTGGAACTATACTTGGTATGCTTATTTATTATTTTTTAAATTCTTATCGATATATTTCAAGCTAACATGTTGTTAGATGTGATTACATAACACATATAAAGTCGGCCTCATCGATTTAATGTCGGAATAAAGGCAAATTTTGTATTCGAATTAAGAAATTGAAGTTACATCACCGTATAAGACAATTTGCAATAAAGTGTCACGCAACGTGGATAGCTACGTTTTTCGTGCGTTTTTGACGTTATGTGACTTGACCCCATTAGGAAGGATCGCGCCCAGCATGAACAGAACAAGTAGTGTAAGGAAACTAAAAGTGCACGACTTAAATCTCCATCGCAATTAGAAGTTTAAAAATGCTTTGTGGAGATAACCATGAATATCATGTTATGCACCAGACATTTCATAAGAATATAAAAACAATCAAAATTACCAATGAACTATCTAGTCCCCAAAGACAGCTAGTTATTCTATAAGGAAAACAATGTGTACTGCTCTAATATTAGTGGATATTTTCATAAATCATCATGGAGCAACAACCTAATAATAAATCATTGTCCCAGTTCAGAGTCTTTTCTTTTGAATTATCACTGATATTTGCGCTTGGTTCAGTGAAAAAAGAAAAAAATTCAAACTCTTCTGTAAAATTTTGGATAAAATCATTTGATAAAATTTCAACATTTTTAATTTTCCGTGAACTTTCCTCTAATTTCATTAATGCCTCTTCTAAAAATTACTTGCATGTCAAAACCCCCTATTTGATCGGTTCGTATTACTATTTTTAGGATTTGGTAACTTGTATCAAATATATGAAAAGAGAGACAAATGGTATAAAGCATTGTTCCTGTAGCGTAACTGTCTGCCACACAATAATTCAAATACTAAAGCAGGGCTGACATCTAACCGATGTCGAGTTCTGGATGAGTGCATCGCTAAATACTGAAAACGCAAGGATGTGACACATAAAAGATATTTAATCACAGATAAACAAAGCACAAAACGTTGCATTAAGAAGTTAGAAGTACATCTGGTAAGTGGAAACAGAATAACAACAGCTGACGTCAGTTCTGTTTGGCTCTGATTGGTTGGCGAGGTGGTGACATCCGCAACATCCTCCTCCCCTTTCTGAGAAGCCGGATAGCTACTCAAGAACATCAGATAAAGTCAGTAAGTTCAGTCTCTTAGATCTCTTTATGGCAAGACCACATATGGTCATTTGAGGCTGGTTAGTATTTGAAAAATCAGAAATCGGAGATTTCACAAGAGCCTCTGAAGAATCTGGATTAGTAGAGTTCACAGACGATTCAGTCAGTTCAACTTTCCGGAGTGGTAAACTTTTTACATCATTTCTACTAACTTCAAGCGGATACACACATTGTATTGGACGAATTAGGGCACAATACTGAGTCTTTAGTTTAACAGTTCGCACTAGTCCATCCTTTCCTGGAATTAGTTTTATTACGCGAGCCAAAGGTCAATGAAGAAGAATGTCTTTTCACATCGTCCCCAATTAAGACGCTATCTCCTTCACGAATGTTTTACGACTGAGGATTTTGTTTTTGTCGTTGAATCAGCTGACCTAGGTATTCGCCCTTAAATCTCTTTCTCAGCTCTTCGATTACTTTAGCTCGAAATCTCAATCTCTTGCGGAAGTGATTAGCATCCCACATCTCTAAATACTTAACCATAGCAGTTGATCTGCCAAACAAAACCATTGCTGGTGTAATTAGAGTACAATCCTGCATGTCTTCAGAGAGGTATGTTAACGGACGTGAATTAACAACCTTCTCACATTCGCATAAGATTGTCAACAGCTCTTCATATGTGAATATGGATTTACCCAACATTCTCCTGAGAAGCTCTTTTACTGTTCTCACAAGCTTCTCACAAAAGCCACCCCACTAGGCAGCTGTTGGAGGTATAAATATCCACGTTATACGTTGTATCTCCGCATATCGAAGAACGTCGTTCGATAACAGCCAATTCGTTATGGGCCATTGTCCGAATATATTATTCGAGGTCCTCTCCTGGCCACAAAATGACGAAAAGACAATAAAAAGGCATCAGTAGAGATCGAAGAAACTACTTTAAGATTTAATGCTCAAAAAAGAGTGAAAATGTAGAGGACAGCCCAAACTTTGCTACCCCTCTTTATGTACAAGGGGCCAGCCAGATCTACGCCTATCACTTCAAACACGGCTGCATCTACAACTCGTTTAGCAGGTAAAAAAATGGATCAGCCATGAAAGATTTACTTTTAAATCTATAGCACTTAACACAGGCATTCCATATATTTCGGTCAGTTCTCCTGCCACCTAATATCCAATACTTCTCACGTATTATGCTGAGAAGCAACTGTGTCCCAGCATGATAATTCTCAATATGAAGGTGCTCTACAAGTCTTTGCGTAAAAATGCAATTGCTAGGCAGTAGAATTTTCGAAAGAAAATGAAGAGTGTATATACGTTCAGTAATTCGAGTTTTTACACAAATGATGTTATTTTCATCTCTGAATTTACACAGGTTAGGAATTGACGTTTCATTTGGAAAATTCTGAGCTCGCACAGATTGAATTAGCTGGATCTCAGCACTCTCTACCTCCTCTACTGTTAATTGTCCTCTTTTTCTCTCATTGATTCTACTTCTTACATTATTGATAAATCTGAGAACCCAAATTTTTCCTGGTACATGTATCCACTCGCTGTTAGGAAAGAGGGTCTTTATTTCTTTACTTCTATTCGATACGAAAATTGTCATTCCCCTTCTTCCCTCAACCAATACAATGTAGCCATGGAATCACTCCAAAAAATGGTTTCCATTTCATTAATATTAATTGCTTGCTGTACGAAATGTGCCAACCTGGCACCAATACAGCATGCCATCATCTTTCATCTAGGAATAGTCACCCGCCTTAAAGGAGCCACTATTGATTTTGTTCTGACAAGTACAACTTTTACACCTTGGGAAGTGTCTGATCCAAGAAATACGCAAGTTGCATGTCTCTCTTTGCAGGCATCAACCAAAACGTGCATTTGCGTGGTATCATTAATTTCAAAATAACGCGAATAACGATAATTCTATATCTGCAAGTTTATGTACTTCGCCCCACCACTTTAGAGAGGGTTTCACAATATCATATGGCAAAGGTGAATCCCAAGATAATTTTATTTTCCATGTATTCTGCAACAGTATTTTAAGTGGCAGAGTTGCAAAACACAAAATTCTAAGTGGATTAAAAATTTTCTATACAGCTCTCAAAATCATTCGTTTTTTTACTTTACAATCAGTTTTTAAATCTGCTGCACAAACATTGCATTTTAGAGCATCTCTATCTAGATTCCATAAAATTCCCAATAGTTGTCCCTGTACTCTTAGATATTTATTTCGACATTACTTTCCCAATTTCGTAAATTAAAAAACCAAGTAACAAAATTTCCCTAGCCTTAAAAATAAATTCTTCCTGTTGTGTAACATCGATCACTCCCGCGACGAAATTGTCGAGATGAAACGAAAGTTTTAATTTATTGGCTGTTTCAAAATCTTCTGCGGGCACATGTTCGAGCAAGTGTGAAAGAGCCTCTGCTAACAAGAAAGGACTCGATGATAGACCAAAGACAACTCGACAATGTCGATACACAATTTGCTCATTTTTCGTAGGGTAAAAGAATCTCAAAAAATCTCTATGCTCAGCAGCAATTCCCAACTGAAGGAACGCTTCGTCAATATCTGCAGAAATACGGATCGGATAACTTCGAAACCTATCAATGATATCTGCTCAATTAAATTTGGACCTTCATACAATAAATCATTTAATGAACTCTTTCCAGTTTCACGAGCCGACGTGTCAAAAACTGGTCTTATTTTAGTGGTGATACTATCGGTTTTTACAAGCGGTCGATGTGGGAAAAAATGAGAAGTTTGGCTTTCGCTTTCAATTTTTTCTATTATTTATAATTCTACCTATTCCTTAAATACAGCTTCATAATCATCTAGAAGCCCATTCCATTGTGAGCGTCCGCACATTTTTTTATGCAGCTTCCATGTTAATTCTTTATTGGAAGGCAACTCAATTACATCCGATTTAAAAGGCAAAAAGTTCTTATCTACCATCGGGCAGAAATTTCATCTTATTTTTAAATTCCTCAATCATTATTTTCATTTAACTTTTGGGTCAAGAATTCCGATGCTCTCGAGATTCCACAACTCATTGATAGACGAATCTTTAACAAATAAAGAAATAATATTTAAAACAGTATAACATCTTTCATTAAATTTACCAGATACTTCATGGCCATTGATAATAAGTCTCTTACGTATGCACGTAACAGCAAACCCTCACGACCAATTTTTTAGCTGAGAAATGGCCTTCGGATAGTTAGTTATCTGCTGTTGCAGGGAAACTTTCAACTACCCGGGCCGCTTTCGATTTTGACACAACAGCTCGCAGGAGATACTGCATCTTCTCCTCGTTCGGAATACTTGTATCCTCATGATTTTTTCTAAATTGACTCCAAAATATTAAATATTCTTTGGCATCTCCATTAAACTTCTTCAGTTCAATCTTCGGAGGCTTAAATGTTCTCTTTTCAGATAATTCTTTCATTTCTATCTCTTTCATAGACAGTTGTTAGATTTGCTCGTGCAGTTCAGAATATTTGTCTCTGTACTTTTCAGCAGACAAAAAAAAATCTTCTGCATACGCCTGGAGCTTCCTTTATAAGCTCATCCTCAACACTTTTTGTACATATCGTAAACAACGTACAAAGCGATTTTTGTTGTGTTTTTAACGGTGTCACATCCATTTTCTTTCAGGCTCAAAATATCAACTAACAACCAAAACTTCGCCCTACGTTCAGCGCCAAAAATTATGTAGCGTGACACTCTGATACACAATAATTCAAATACTAAAGCAGGGCTGACATCTACCCGATGTCGAGTTTTGGATGAGTGAATAGCTAAATACTGAATAGGCAAGGATGTGACACATAAAAGATATTTAATCACAGATAAACACAGAACGAAACGTTACATTGAGATGTTAGTGCATTTGGTAAGTGAAAACAGAATAACAACAGGTGTCGTCAATTCTGTTTGGCTCTGATTGGTTGGTGATGTGATGCCAGTCGCGACATTTCATTAATGAATTAATTAATAGTACAACAATTAATAGTATTAATTAATTAATAATTAATACTATTAAAGTATTTGGTTTCTTGTTTCTGTCTGATGCAATTCTTTTAAATACGCGCTAATTTATTTATTTTAAATGATCAAATACAAAAACCATTTTCTTTTCCAACATATTTACTTTCATTAACTGTCTTTCAATTTCATTAATAACACTAAACAACAAAAAAATTTGTTCATGTTGCTTGAGAAAGAAAGGTTTATACCTATGTGTTTTTGTGCCCTGATTTCAAATCTGTTAACCGTTTTTTTCAATCACCCATAGTTTTTGAGCAACGTAGTAACTCTCTTATTATACACATTAGGAAATCATATTCAACTTCCAATATTTACACAAGCATATTAAAATGTTACAAACCTCCACTTTCTTGTGTACTGTCGACTGTGCTTGGCTAGAGAAATATCCATTTTCAGTGTTCAACAATAGTCGGCTAACATTTTGGGATTCCATTTCCCTTGGAAACGAGCTCCCATATTCGAGATATCCTGATGGAACAGTTCACCATGCTCTTCGCTTACTGATCCAAGATTCTCAGTGGAGATTTCTAAGTAGGAGTGCAAGAAATTGATTTTCAACGACATGTTGCACCCCATGGTTTTGTAGGCCTTTAAGCAAGTTATTGACCTGTTTGCAAGTTTGCCTGTGGTTTTACGCTTTGTGATTTCAGAGGAAGTTTTTTTCTAACTCCTTAAACGATGTCCATTCTGCGGCTTCCTTCTTAGTCAGTTTACTCTCAAACACCGCATCCTTCATTAGCTGTCTATTTTGAGGCCCAACAAATATGTCTTCCTTAATTTTTGCTTCACTCACTTTTGGAAACTTCAGACGTAAGTACTGAAATCCACTTCCTCCACAGTCCATCGCTTTAACAAAATTCTTCATCAAACCTAATTTGATGTGCAATGAAGGCAAGAGAATTTTTTCTAAGGCAACTAGTGTTTCTTTCTCTACATTCTTCACAACCGGTGTGAGGAACTGTCGCTTGGACCACACCTTCTTGATGTAGGGCTTTTTTCTGTTCCTGCTATCCCACTTGCACAGAAAGCAACAAAATTTGGTGTAGCCTGCTTGCAAAAGAACTAAGACTGCAATCACTTTAAAGTCGGCGCAGATATGACAAGAATGCTTGCTGTACTCAATACTGGACAACATATGCTTCAAGGTTTCGTATGTTTCTTTCATACGAACAGCATATCCTACAAGGAATCGAAGGTGCTTGTTACCATTGTGTAACAGAACTGCTTTTAAGCTGACCGTTGAAGAGTCTATAAACAAACTCCACTCTTGAGGGTTAAACAGCGAGTCAACATAATTACAAAATATCACATCACCATCTTGGCAAAAGCTTCCACGTGTTGCCAAATAAAAAATCTGTCCTTACAAAGTGGCTCATGCATTGAATCGTATTTGAGTTGCAGGATTCTCGATCCGAAAACACCTGTTATAATTTTTGACGTACAACCTTTTCTTTATGAAAATTATATTTGTAAGAGCATTTCAAACCCAAACATTATCTTCTTGGCCAGGAATTAATTTTTTTGGAAAGTATTTTTGACACCAGATCCGACATATTTCAATAACATTTTCTATGTACTTGTAAGCAATTACGAGTAGTGTTGCTGAAAAATAGTGTGTTACAGAGGTTTTTTGAGATTATATTCAGGTCCAGTGACCATAAAAACACCATTATAAGTTAAAATCTCAAACGCAACAAAAAATATCCTGGCTACGACATTGATTCAAATAAAAGAAAGGAGTGGACAGAGGTCTTAGTGAGAGTTCATGTTGCATAAAATTGGAGGGTGATAGACAAATTCTGATTGGTTTTTCGAATTCAGAGCGTGAAAGTACATAATAATGAGCTAAAATCATACGGGCAACAAAATGGTTGTTGTCCAGTGTAAGTGAGAATCTTTTTAAAATACATCATCACCATTCGCAAATGACACGTCTTAAATTATCAACAGCTATTCGAACACTACTTTACTTATGAAAAACCTCTTTTAAATTCTCTGAGAGGAAGTAACCAGAAATTTCTTTCATAGTAACCTCAGCTTAGACAAATACTTTCCGCTTTGGATCCCGAATTCAGTTTTCGCATATATATCTCGGAGACCTATGTATATCAATCGGGCGTTAAATCCGAATTAAATCAGGCTTCAGACGTCACATCTATTCATGATCAGCTTAGAAGCGATCTCTTCAACTGCAAATATTGCAATAACTGGAGTATTTCAGTCAACTCATCCAAGAAATTAAAGTGGAATTCCACATCAGATGGAAGAACTTGTGAAACGTTTGTGTTTGACTACCGCAACGTCAAAGACAGGAGCTTCTAGGATTTAATTGATTTCTGCAAACACGTTTCGGAGATAATATTTGATTGAATAAAGGAAATGGTTGGTAGGACGAGTGGTTTAACTTGCTTCCCATTTATTTGCTCGAGGTTTTTTACTTCAAAATATATTTAAGGTACATATTAGCATTTCATCAGTACAAAAATGTGGAACTAAATAACTTTAGAAGTAAGCAGAGTTTCAATAAAAGTGCTTTTAGTCATTCATTGCAAAATTCATTAAAATGACAAGAAAACTATCAAATATTCAAACTATCAAAACATCATTAAAAGGATCTATGTGGCCATTCCCTTAATGCATTGATCTAAGTTATTTCTTAATACAGGCAACTTCATTTCTAAGCGCAGATAAATATTTACATTTTACCATCAGAAGTTCTGCTAATAAATGTATTGAAAATCTTACAAAACCTTCTTTGCAACATGTTTTATTTATAAGCAGATTAAATATTTTTGAATCTGTTTGGGTAATACCAAAATATCAGAAATGCTTTGATGGGACTAATACTTGATATAATCTCGTAATAATATCAAGAAATAAATATAATAATAATATCAATAATAATATCAAGAAATAAATATAGTCAAGAAATAAAATTTTCAATATTATTAGGTTTATGCTTTCCAACAGTCATCTCTTCAGTCCATATCCTTAATCAGATGATCCAGATCCTTAAAAATCAGATCTGCCAACTCCTCTCTACTTCTTCATTCTTTCATTGATTACGAAGTTCAATAATCAACATCAACGTTTGAATATGGAATTACAACATAAGCATAATAATATGATCATGGTCAAACAATTGACTCTAAAAAATTATTCCTCAAGACATAGTCTTTCTAGTGACACCATGGTCACTTCTGTTATTATTTAACTTTTTTCCTTTAGTTAACTTTTTTCTTTTTTCCACACGCGAAGAAGCCGGAATAAATGGACAGACTGCAAACGTGTAACATTTACTCTCTGACATTCATCTCATTTGAAACTTAATTTACTGTAAACAGTTGTATATTGTTATGAAAGGGGAAGGGTTTTAAGGCAATATTAAGTTATGTAAGATAACCCTTATAAAGATTGTTCAAGTTTGTAAGTCTTCAGGCTTCTCCGTGTATCCTTTAAATTTGTAGACACAGATCATCAGAGATTTCTTTAAAATTCAAACTAATTCTTGTGTTAGATATGTCCTTTGTTCTGTAATTTCTAGAAATTAACTAAATCTAATGCGAATACAAAAGCCTGATGGACCCTGGGGGTGTTTAAATGCACTTAAATGTAGAGATCGTCAGGCGATGGGGAAAGCAATGACATTTATAAGAAGATAAAAGTGAAGAGTGAATTATTAAATCATAATGGAGGGAAAGATTTCGGGATAACTTAATAGTGTTATCAAAATAGAAATTCTATTGCTGATTACAATCAATTTTATTAAACAACGAAATCACATTGTTATGCTTTCTCGGAAAGCACTACAAAAATATGAAACATTTCATCCTTCATTTTATGATAAAGAGTGTGTAGTTTAATTTGAGATTGTATTGTAAACAGTGTTTCAGACAATAGATATGGTTCTGGATCGGCATTTTAATGTATAATATGTTAAAATATTTAATAAAATTCGGGAATTTAGCTATCTTTTGTAATATCTTTTTATGAAAATATTGGCAATATAATCTATAACGACGTAAGTTATTTCTGAAATTGTTTAAATAGTAATGCGGGTAAAGATTTCGTGATATTATTATATTATTATTTATACAAGTTTTACTGAATAGTTTACAATATTTCGAAAATGGTGGTTACAGTCAATTTAACTAAACTTTTATTTCCTTCAGCGTTCTCAGAAACAATCGGAATAAAACGAAACATTTTTATCATGCATTTTTGTGAAAAGAATTTGTAATTTATTTTGAAAAGTTATTGAATAGAAGCTTTACTATCTAAGAGGCAAATGAATTTGTTAACATTGGTATGAAAAAGCCATCGCATGTAATAATTTTAAAAGGAAATAATGAACTAACAAAATGAAATTCGTAATGACATTCATGCATTTATTAAAAATAGTCATATAATATTTTTAAAAAGTAAAATTTGTGCGTTCCTAGATGGGAATTGGAAAATTCTATAAATCCCAAAATAATTTTTAAATTTTTTTTAATTGTTCTTATTCAAATTGATTTTATCTGTATCAGAAATGCAATTATTATATTATAAAATTTATCCTTTTTGTAAGAAATGAAATATGCGAAAGGAAATTTTAAAGAGACGCCTTGACGCAATAAAAATTGGAAAATGAAAAAAAAAAAGAATTTTTTGAATGCTTTCCAAATTCTAAAAATGATACTGGCTTGAATTTTATTATAAATTATATTTTTCAAAGCACAAAAAAATTCATTAGTGCATAGAATATTTCCATTTCTTAAGGACATACAATTAGAAATGTTTTCTCCTGATTTTATATATTAATTGAATTAACATGAAATTTTTTCTGTCTGTATTTATGTTATTTGCATATATTACTGCATTCAAATATGTATAGGAGTTCTATTATCTTACTTTTCTGAAAGACACACGTAAAATTTTAAAATTTCATATTTCTGTCCTAATTTTCGAAAA
>BGPR01003372.1:0-25048 GCA_013235015.1 Araneus ventricosus | reverse complement strand
AAATTTCCCTTAATTTTTAATTAATTAAAATTTCCAAAAACGGCTTCGAGGCTCACATTCCCTCCGTCCAAAGTATTTTTAGACACACACACACGCGCACACACTATTAATAGAGATAAATTATTTTCTGAGGCATTATTGTTTCATTTTTCTTGTCTCATTAAAAATGTTGGCTTTTGATTGAAATAAAAGTTTGTTACGCTGTTAAACTTTTAAACCTTGATTCGGAATATAAATTTATTAATAAAACACCTTTTGTTTTGATCCCAGACCTATAAACCTTCATTATTTTCGATATTTTCGTGTGTATCAATCTACCTGTTGTATGGAGCAGATTGTCCTATGTCCATCCAACCGGTACAGTTGCTGTCATGGCATCAGGCACGGGGACACGGGGCGGCGTTCTGTATAGGGCAGATTGATAGAAATCCATTTTTTGGAAAGAAGTGTAATGAATATTTTATCATTTCATTTATGACCAAACTCGACTGGAATCCTATATTAGATTAACAAATGCATAAATATAGAGCATTATTTCTAATTATTTCTGTGTGTAAAATCATTTTTTAGCTTTCTAAAAAAAGTGTTTCAATGTTCCCGTGTGTTCCCCCTACTGCAATTTTTATATTTTCACTTTTTATATGCATCTGCACTTACAGTTTATTACAATGCTTTAAAATTGTCCTATAATTTAAGTAAATGCATACCTTTTAATTTATGAAGTTACATCTACGTGCATTAACTGGAAACTAAATTTTGTGTAAAGTTACAATTATTGCTATTTTCCTGGCAGACACTGAAATTGCAATGTATTCTAAGATCAATGTAAGGCTTAAAATTGAAATACGCCAATAGCATACTACCTGTCTTTGCTTCATCTTACCTTTAATATTTTCGCTAAATTGACCTTATTGAGAGTACAGATAGGACTTGGAAATATATCTGTTTCCTTCTTATATTTTATTTCACGAAACTGAACATTTCACTATCCACTTTAGGAAACGACACAATATTACAAAGATGCAGAACTTCTATGTTCACAAATGATTAGATTATCTCCTAAAAAAATTAAAAATCTCAAAACGTCAAAATTAGTATCTTTAAGAAATTAATTTTTATGCAAATTGGATAAAGCACGCTCTGCTATATACTTAAGTGTATATTTTATTCAGTTTCTTGTTTGCATCAGCAGAATAGATAATTTTCTCATTCTCTCACTCATTTTTAATTCTTTTGAAATTGTTCACGAACTTCCAATCATTCATTCTATTTATAAAACAATTTTTGAAGTAAAAGTAAGCCTGTACATCCCTTAGAATGTAATTAAATACCAAACTTTTACTTACTTATGAATAGTAGTTCAATAGAAGTCCAAAGAGTATGTTTCAGTAACCTGTAAATTTGCTTTACATATAGTTGTAGAGGGATAAGATCCATTCGTTCAATCTATACTTTGAAAATAATAATTAGCAGAAAATGTTCATGATAACCACTTTACAAAAATCCAACGAAAATATTCAGATTCTAAATATCTTGCAGAATACTCAGTTATTGTTCAGGGTGAATCGAATAGAAGCAGCAGATTTAAAATATCTATTTCTAATGAACGACAATAGGTAGAGACACATACGATACATCACTGTATAGAGGGAATTTCAATATTTTATTTTATGCATTCAACATGAGCTCCATTTGTTATGGGACAAACGTCATTTGTTATTGGACAAACGTCAAATCTGTAGTCCATTTCTTGCACACATGAAGTAACTGGTCGCTAGTTATTGAACTTATTGATGTTAGAATTTGATCTCGCTGATATTGCAGAGTAGCAAGCGCAGGTGCCAAACACGCTGTCTTTTGTGTACACCGACAGATAAAAGTCGCAAGGGGTAATATCTGGTGATCTTGGTAAACTTAAGATGGACAAGATCATGTTGCCCACCTCTTCCGATGCGTCGTCCTGCTTCAAATATTGCTGTACCTCGTGGAAGAAAGGAGGTGAAGCACCGTCTAGCATGAAGATAAAGTCATCCCTATCTTGCTAAATTTGCGGAAACAAACTGTATTGGAGCATGTCCGCTTTTAACGGGATTATCCGAACGTTTAAAATAAACTTTTGAAATTTTCTCTATCCTGTAATGAATCTTATGTGACTCTATTTATTGCCGTTAATTAGAAATAATCAATTTAAATCCGCTCCTTCTTTTTGAATACCCCTGTATCTTATTCAATATACAGAGCTCAGACAGAGTGAAAGATAAAGCTAAGAAAATAACTCCAAAGCAGGTAAAATAAATCTAAGATAAATAGGTTAATGGAATCATTAAATCCTATGGGAAGTAGAAATTTTATCCATCATGTAACGAAAGTTGAAACAAATTTACAGGGTGTCTATAAATTATTGTCGGGGTATTCTTACCTCATAACGTTTGATTAAAGAACATGACGATAAATAATATTGCATATTCGTTAAAGTACAACTCAAAAAAATTTAATAACGCAAAGTTAAGTCCCTGCGTGAAATCCACCGACACTTGGCGGAAAATTGAGTTAAGTCTCTATGCGTTACGTACCGCGAAAAACTCCCGTGTCGAAATTACTTAATTTTGTTCCTGTAATTAAAAAAAACTTTTTCAATTTTACTTATTGAATATGTAATATATATCTATCGTCACGGTCTTTAATCAAAAGTTATGATGTAAGGAAACCCGGCGATAATTTATTAACACCCAGTATAACCTATAATAAAAAAATACAGGACATCGTGATAAATAAAAAAACTGTTCAATTGATGTAATACATATAAAATCGTTCATTTTTTTAAATGTTAAAGCTTCAATTTCTTATATACTTCAATTAATAGCTTTTAAAGAATATTTAATGTAAAACTACCTGATTAATCAAAGATAATTTTAAAAAGTGCAGTTGTACTAAATAGAATATTTGTAACTTTTGAATTAAAGAAGTTTCCTGTTCTTACTTGTATTTATATGAACTTAATAACGTCTTCACATCCAGCAAATAACAGAAGTCTCCTATATTTATCTAAAATTACTCTTTCCCTTTCTGTAAATGCTTTCGCTTCGAGAAAAATTTGTCAAAATTTTATTCTCGCATTTAAGGATCCCGACACTTCTCAAAGAGAAGCGAAAAGAATACCCTCTTCGGGCGTCTTCCGAAATCAGGTTAAAGCGGAAGTTTAATCTTTTCCTTGTGGAAATTAAATATGGCTTTTGTCTCTAAATTGATGTCAGACAGAATCCGGCTCCGCTTGCGGCAGGACGAAATAAAACTCATACGTTCTTTAATGCTGCGAGTAAGTGATTGCTGTATTGAACGTTGAATGGTACAGTAATTGCATTTGTACACACAGATGCCGAAGCGTAGATGCGTAATCTAATGAAAGAGATACGACGTCGATTCCTAGTGATGTTAAGTGGTGCTTTTAAAAGATACCTTTTGTTTCCTCCGGAGATCATTTGCTGTCTTTCAGTAGACATCTTAAGAAAAGTCTCTTCTTTAAATTTCGAAGAATATGCAAGCGTATTAGAAATAGGAATTGCTAAATGTAAACTCTATTTAATTAGCAGGATTAAACGTCGTATTGAATTAATTGTCTTATCAAAACTAATTAATGTAAGCATTTTAGTAATAAATACAGATCAAGGAGATGTGCGGTTGGAAGAAGAAGATCAATACAGCAAATTATTGCGAAAATTTGATTTAATGGCCCTTCAAAAAGAAGTTTTGCATTTGTAACAACACTGAGTGCTCAGTAATTTAACAAAATAATTTTTAAAATGTTAAATCAATTTCTATATATTTCATTCATCATTTATGAGCCTATGCCTAAATGAAAAACTAAATAAATATTTAAATTTAAGAAATTATCAAATACCTCTTCAAAAGAAAAACAAATTCTTAACTAATAAGAAAATTTAATAGAGAAATTTAGTTCAGTTCTATGTTTAGAGAAATTTACTTCATGCCGAGCATTGTCATGCTAGTAGACAACACCTCGACGACTGGTCAGTTTGTGCAGCTTTTCTTCGATATCTGCTTTTTCAACTGCCAATCGGGGACAGTATTTTTCCGAAGTTATTATTGGATTTGGTGGCAACATTTCATAATAAAAAGTTCCATTGTGGTCCCACCATGCACAAAGCATTCCTTTTCCGCATGCAGC
The DNA here is from genome assembly GCA_013235015.1 of Araneus ventricosus. Lineage (NCBI taxonomy): Eukaryota > Metazoa > Arthropoda > Arachnida > Araneae > Araneidae > Araneus > Araneus ventricosus. Next base: position 20,862 of record BGPR01003372.1, on the reverse strand, counting down.
CCCCCTGTCGATGTTGCTTGAGGTGCTTATTTGTCTTACCCCAAGATCACTTTCTTGTAACATTATTGTACATTATCCATTTCTCACCTTCAATAATGAAGCCGTTTCGAAGAAGTATCTTCTTTTTGTCTCAGAAAATACATATGCCGAAATTTAAGCAAGATTATTCTATTGAGTTAAAGTATGGGGTACCAATACATACCCAATCTTCTTCAAATGATCATTTATTGTATTTTTTATGTATTTGGTCTGTGCGATAGTTCCAAAACTGTGTAACGCGTATTTTCAGGGATAGCGTCTTTTAATAGATCCTTATTTACGAAGGATAATCTTCGAAAACGAACATCATATTCGAGGCTGAAATTTCCTCTCTTAGAATTCCGAAGCCGCCTCGGAACTGTGTCATTAGAAACATTACTTTGCCCCCAAACAATACAAATTGTACGAGCTGTCTGACTAGTATTTTTCCTTCTATAAAATGAGAGAGCATAATATGAAGAAAGGGAATATTTTTGGCTCTCAATCTCAACAATGCCCTGAAACAAATATTTTGCCACAACACAAGCTGCATACAGTAAACACAGAAAAGACATAATTTGCATATATGCTTCAATAAAGGTCATTTCTGATCAGCAATAGCAAAATAACTAGAAGAAAACGCGCATACATTGAAAAACTACAGAGTTTTACAGATGACCCATTAGTATCTATCCTATAAGTATTGTCGTTTCAAAAGATCTGAAAGCCCAAAAAATCCTAAAAGTATTTTTCGCTGTAGAAAAGCTCGCTGTAAAATTATTTTTTTCGTAAAATGCTTTAGAGATACTCAGTTTCAAACTCTACCTACAAACTCTACTATCCACTAGACGGGATATTTTAATATCTAGTTAAAACAATGGCGTATGACAATTAAACTGAAGTGATTATTATGTACTAACGTATTACGAAATGTCAGTAATAGAAATTTTAACATACTGTGATACGGTAAAATAAGTTTCAATCATTCATGTGTCTCTCAAAATAAATCTATTTTGTGCCAGCTGTGATGCATTAAAATATCTTCCCAACACTTTAAGTCCTAATAAAGCTTTGATATCATCTAGAAATTTTCAAATAACTATTGTACTTTTACATGAAAAGCAGCCCAAACTGCCTTCCTGTTCTGTTGGGATTTTCAATATTGGGACACCATCTCTATCCGCTTACACCATCCCGTCTTCGCACCCATCTGGTTATGAAATTCAATTGTGTTGCGCATTCCCTATTCTCACGTTCACACAACAAATATCTCCAAACGGATATACATAACAAGAGAGACTGCTATCGATTGCAAATCGTCGTAATGGTCATTTCGATCATGGCTCACACGCAGTCGTACGATAATGTCATAGTGAGGGCATTATCCTGCTTGCATATCCTCTTATATACACTGACTAACTAATTTACCGATGGCAAGTTTATATTACCCGGGATGTTTGTTCCCGGAAGGACTCTGTTCAGTTATTTCACGATGTTATTGTAACTCGATGCTACTATCGAATGTTTTCATTCCTTGAAACTGCATTCATTTTGGAATAGGTACTATCTAAACGTTCATCTGAACGTAGTGGGATGTTACATTTTTCCTGCTTTTGACGTTAATAACGTCTTTTATTGTTGATCGCATGACGAAATAGGTATAGCATTGTATTTGTTAAATTTCAATTATGATGCAAATACAGAAATGCGTGATAATATTCAGAAAGCTGAAAGCCTACACTAGTCAATCCATTTAAATTTAACGTGTTTTATAATTAATTATTTATTTTTAATCCATACATTTAGTTTTGATAAAAAAAATTAGAAAATAATTTAAATAAAAGATTAATTGTGAATTCTTTAATCTTTTTGCCTTTCAGTGTTCATAAAATTGAATTTTCAACGACTGATTCTGTATTATTAACATAATGAATCCTTCTACTAATTAAAGCTCACGAAATAATAAACAATAATAAAAGAAAAAAAACTGAATTTTTAATAAGGACTGATGTTTCCCGTAACCTAAAGCCCATGATAACGACTAATTAAACAACCTATAAATAGATAATAACTAAGGTAAAATCATTCTTAAAAAAATGGACAATTATTTTCCAATACATTTTATATATTAATGAATTCACAAAACGAAATTTAATAAAAGTATTTTTTATCAATTTCACATTATTTATTAAGTAGAAACACGTGTTGAGTTTTCTAATATAAAATACTTCAGAATTAAAATAAACTAAAACCTTCTTCAATATTAAATATGTATCAAGAACAAAGGAATTTATTGCGTCAACATTGTTTTATGTGCACAATTTTATCATAGCTGCTTTCGAACATTAGCTAATGAATGTGTATATTTATGAGACATTATATTGTGACACTTTTCAGAAATCCACCAATTACTGGAGGATTTAGAGTAAAAATTAATTCTTTTATGTGCACAATTTTATCATGGTTGCTTTTGAACATTAGTTAATGAATGTGTATATTTATGAGACATTATATTCTGACACTTTTCAGAAATCCACCAATTACTGGAGGATTTAAAGTAAAAATTAATTGTTTTATGTGAACAAATTTATCATGGTTGCTTTTGAACATTAGCTAATGAATGTGTATATTTATGAGACATTATATTGTGACACTTTTCAAAAATCTACCAATTACTGGAGGATTTAGAGTAAACATCTGTTTTCTTTTCGCCTAATACGTATTCACCTTAAATGGGAATCCACTGTATATATAAGACATGATGTAATCAATATCTTTCTTGTGAGTACTAGTTGGTGAAAAATTACCAGTTGTTTTGGAAATTACAAAATTGAATATTGAGCATAAAGAAAAAATAGATAAATATATTACTTTTATAATTATATACTATTCTCCACGAAATGTGTCTAAAAGACAAATCAAAAGTATCTTGAGCTTGAAATGAAATCTAGGAATGTACTTCGTAGTCTCATACCTATGCTTCGCTAATCATGAAAGCAAATTGTAAAGCTTCCAAAAAGATTTATACAACTTTCTTACTACATACAGTAGAGTCCTCTCTAATCCGGACTAGATGCGACATGACCCTATCCGGATCACCGAATGTCCGTATTAAACAGAACTTGCCTTTAAATGCATGTAATTTAAGTTTTAGATGCGTAAAAATATAAAAATCGATGTTTTTCTCATAAATACATTCAACTTTTCATATGGCTTAATTTTAGTTTTAATACTACTGTATCCGTAGACCTAAGTTTATAACCTACGAAATGATGTTGGATTAAAAAAACAAAGCATCTTTGTACATAATTCAAATAAAAGATTATACATAAATAATTTTTTTAAATACCGTCCAGATTAATTGAATGTCCGGACAAGTAGAGTTCTGATTAGCAGGACTCTACTGTATCAAGTAACATACTAAAACATCATACATATGATAGAGAGTGTATTATATTGAGTGTTTAGTAAATGCATATCAGGTTTTGGAGGAAGGTCTTCTTCATTGTTAGTCTTTATTTATCCTGATTGGTTTTGTAATATCAAACTAATTTTTGTGAACTTTAATATTCCCAAATATATTCATAAGAACATTTTAATATCTGCGCCTCAAAAAACAAAATCTATTAAATCAGAGCATTATGCAAAGAGTTTTATTTGTTGGCATCGTTCTTTCATGTAAGGGACATCCTTACAATTTTAATTATATTTGTTATGGTCATATACTACATATCTCGAACAATCATTTTAAATTTCGTCAGATATGTCACTGTATAAGAATGGGCTACGAAACAATGGAAGCACTGACTAATAACAAGAAGGACATATATCTAGAGGCGGGATGGAATGTGTTTTATTGCCAGAAAAAATTCCTCATTTTCAAAAATATCTTAAATCAACGCTCTAATAATCCATGCATTCACATTCATTTTCCTAAAACACATTTCAAGGCCATAAGAGATCTTCAGATATAAAAATAAGCCTCTATTGTAGTTATTTCTTACGAAATGTTGCTCGAATTGGCATTTATCATCTTAAGTATAAAAAGAATTCAGATCTAATCCTTAAAATGTTTGCAAATCTTTTCTTTTAGTAAAGCCGCAGAAAGTTGTAAAAAAGAAAATATGAAGCCTTAAGTGGAATTATGAATACTCTGCCTTTTGCTGACTGACATGAATCCTTAAATATCTGGTGTAGTTTTCTTGTTAAATACGCAACGAAACAGTAAAATCCCGAAAGAAGTTTTAACAGTAGACAAATGGACAGAGTAAATAAGTGTTTATGGCACAGGATAGTTTGCCAAGGCATGTTAAACATTTGTGTAAAAACATCTACTAAGAATGATTTCCGTTGTTTCATTGCCTGTTTGAAGAAAGTATTTGAGCACACAAAGGTCGAACTTGTTTACAAATCTTCTATTAAATCCGGTCGAGAACTACAGCAGAATAGATGAATTTAGAAACTCTCACACAGACAAACTCTCAGAAGAATATCAAGAAACACTTGTAATAAATTTCTTTTATTACACTTGAGATCTTTTATAATTTTATTATCTACAAGCAGAAGATCGGTATATTGTAATTTATTCTCAGAGTAACTTAAATGTGATATTTTAATCGAATTAATCATAGAATTTTAAATTCCTTCATTTTAGTGTTACAAGTTTCAAGAAATGCAGACTTCTGTAATAATAATTTTAATTTTTTATTCACTTTTCAGTAAAGAATTAGAAACTATACTTATAATGCTTTGGGCTTTTTCTGTTACTATATAATTATTATAAAATAGATAAAAGTTTATTACTAGGTTTCCTACAAAATGGAATAAAATTTTCTAAAGTCACGTTTTTTTTATATGAAAGAAGAAAAATGTATTTCATATGCAACGCAAAAATTTAAAATAAAATTATTTAATAAGTTTAACATTATTAGTTTGGGTATTGTAAAAATTATTCTATTTAGTTACCAACATTAAGATCAGTGATATTTTTCTTTAGTTCAAATAAATACAGTGCATATATTTTTGTTAAGAGAATGAATGTGTGGTATTTTCCTTGCGCAAAATACTTTAATTATTTTCCAGAAATAATATAATCTATGAAGCTTAAACGTGAGAGGATATAAATGCCCGTATTAATTAACGCAGGTTGATTCAAAAGAACTACTTATTCATAAATCCAAATTTCACTATATATATTTTTTAAATTTGAATCAAAGTTGAAATTAAAAGTGTACCGTTTCAAATAATGTTGGAATATATAGGAAAACATCACTACTTTCGTCTTTTTTGTAGATAAAAGAAGCCTATATAATTTCCATTTAAGAAAGATGTGTAAATAGTTTCAAAATGTCATTTAATATCTTTTCATTATTAGAGTTTCTTTGTCAATAATTACAAATATATTATAAACTATTTATAAATATGTTTTTTCTATCCTTTATTGAATGTTTTAAACTACTAATAGCAACTATGCAAAATATATTTTAAAGCAATTATAAAATATTTGTGGAAAAGCGCTTCCTTTCACTAATAGAATATTTAATCAATTTCAAGAATGATTTACTTCATTATGGCCATGATTTGCATTTTATTTCCAATTTTTTTAAAAAAATTATACAAGAGAAAAACATCACATAAATGTTATTAAATATTTATTATTATATAATATATTAAGGCGTCTAGTTTAAAACCATCCATATTGTCATGGACTTTACTTTTGATATCCTTTAAAAACAAAATAAATTTCTTTATCACAAAATGCAAGATAAAATGTTTCATTTTCTTTTAAAGGCTTCCGAAAATGCAAAGGGAGATGCGATATCAGTGTTTAGTTAAATTGACTGTAACCACCATTTAATAACAATATCATGATTTCACGACGTCTTCCCTCCATTATGATTTAATAATTCACTCTCCACTTTTATCATCTTATAAATGTTATTGTTTTCCATATTGAGTAACGATCGTTACATTAAAGTGTATTCCAATGCCTGCAGCGTCCATCAGGTCTGCTGTAATCGCATCCTAAACAATGACGTTAAGCTATCCCGAATAAGGACGCTATAATCATTGTCGAAGAAATACTTCAATCGCTTTTTTCGCTTTTATTGCTTTAACAATTCGATCACCAAAGTCGAGGCAAGTTATTCTGTTTGTCTGTATCTAGAAAAGGTTTTTGTTTTAGGCAAACAAATAACGCAACGTAATTATGGAATGCCGAGAAAAATAGTAATAAATAGCATTTTTCAGAAAGCGTTATGGGTGAAATAACACATTATTCTTACTTGTAATAGTTAAAATAACTGGAAAGTGAATAATTTTATTTTTTATTCCTCTTTCCTATTTCATAATCTATGTGTTTTTCATATATCTCAGTAATGAAAATTTTCCGTATTTCTTCATTTTACTTAGTAATAATTGTTGCGAAATTAGCGAATGTATTGTTATGATCAGATCATGCTTATATTCAGCTATACATTTTCTCCGTCACTGTAAAGTAAAATTTAATCCTGAAGGAATTTATATTTGTTATCACAGAGGGTAATTCACACTCAAATGGTAAATTCGTTGGATACTGATGTGTTGTGGGTTAACAGAGTGCTTGAACTCGGGATCCTTCACCTCCGGACATTGCTATTAGTTGAGAAAAAAGTAACATTGCAAATAAAATTACATAAAAAAAGTTCATTTCAGGAATACTTTTGTTAGCTTACCAAAAATGTCGGAAAATGGCGCACTTTTCATATTCTTGAAAAATATGCCATTTGTTTATAGTTTAGTTTTCATCATTGCAAAGATAAAAGTTTTAGTCGCATAAATAAAGCTGTTCTGACATCTTTTGTCATATATTCAAAAAATAAATACAAAAAGAAAAAAGTATTATAATTTAGACAAAAAAATTTTAAAAATACACTCGAATTAAGAACAATTAATTTTGAGAAAGAATTACTTTTATTGTATATTTTCTTCTTATATCAAGAAATAAACGATATATAAATGCGATAAAAAAAGATGCAGCAGTACGTTAAAAGGTCATAAGTGGAAGCTATCTCATTCTGGAGAAGAAGAAATGTTTACTTGATGAATGAGGTGTCGGATTATCTTCCAGCGGAAATATAAAATTTCGAATATACTACCAAATCGATAGCATTTAAATTTCACGAGCAGTTTTTTAAACTAAATTGCTATTAAATATATCTTCGAAATTAGTTGTCATATTTGAAAGTTTGAAGTTAAAGGGCATGTAGATGATCCTTTATAAGTTATCAGATATTAGACAGATCTATTTCCTTTTTTATTAGCTTTTCCTGATCGCTGGATAAACTCTACCCAAATAATACTGGCTGCCCCATGTCTTTTTCTATTGAATTTAACGGATTGCATGCATATTTGTCCAACTTAACAGCCACAGTTCTCTTGCTTTTCTGTAACATATTACATAATTCCTTTAATAAAATTGTTTTTTGAAAATTTAAACAAATATAGTGACCTTATAGAATCACCATGTCCCATCCAGCCATGGATATACGGTGTATTTGAACCAGAACGTTGCCGAAGATAAAACAGGGGCCTTTACCAACACCTCATGAGCCGAAATCGCAACAAGTGCAGCATATTCTCTAATAGGCGATGGATACATTAACGAGTTGCAAAACTATTGCCATGAAAACAGGAGAATAGGGAATTTCATATTTAAACGACAGCTTCCCACCCTCGAACTCGAGGTTATTCCCCGGCAGGAGAAAAAATTTAGAAAATTTATTACATTTCATTCAAGGTTTTACGAAAAATAAAAATAAAATTAATAGGCGCAAGTAATTTTCAAGGAAATTTCAAGAATTTGAGTTAACAGCATGAAAAAAACATTCCAAGAACAATATGTTGTCATGTATCATCGACAGCTATTTTGTCACTTGAATATGAAGTTCGTAACTTTTCAACGTGTTAAACTAATCTGATGTTGTGAGACATTCTAAGCTACAGGGTGTCCAACAAAGGGCTCCCTGATTTTAAAATTAAATATCTCGGCAACGGAGATCGATAGAAGAATGAAACCAATGATATGTTTATTTTGAAAGCCATAAAAATTTAATACCAAAGTTTCAGAATTAGTTGCAAATGTTGCCAGCAGGTGGCGCTGTACGCTGTAGTCGTCGCACGGAGTCAGGAAAAAGGCTGTAAACAGTCCATTGCAAGCAATCGTTGCAATCGCAACACAATCGATTCAAGATGTGCACCTTTCGCAGCACAGAGATGGCGAGAGATGAGAGAATATTTCATCCGAATGAGTTTTATAAATTTGTAATATCACATATCACTTTTGAAATAGTGTGAAAATACATTTCTAACTTTTTTGCAAACGCAACAAATTATATATATATATATAGCATAAATGTTTATACATATTTTTAAAAGTGAACTTACGTATGATATGAAATCAGGAGAAAACAAAAATAGCACTTGATGAGCATATGCAAGAAAATTAAAAAATAAATAACAATTTTCGCTTAACATTATTTAGGTATCAGGAAAACATAGTCAATTGAATCTTCCAAAAATTGAAATATTTCCATGCATGAATTGTATTCCCTTTGATCTTCAAAATTAACTAATAATTAAGCTTTAATTGTAATAACAAACAAAAAATCCATTTATATTTTTTGAATTGATTTACAAATCTTGATTTCGTCCTTATCTTCTTAATATACATATACTTCTCTTTTGATACCAGAAACGTCAAGACTATTAGTTATTATTACAAAAATAACACTTAGGTTGTTTTCAATTAATAGTACATTAAAATATTTATGAATGAGGTTGCTTTAACAATAGAAATTTATTTAGCTATAGTTAAAATTATTTTCTTGTTAATTAATTTGGTTTATTAAAATTTAATTAACACACCAAAACCTCTTCTTTAAGGTTCTAAGAAGTGTTAAGCTACCTAAATTCTACCATTTCCGGAATACATAAACATATTTTGAACTTAAATGTATACATATTTCCGTGAAAAGTATTTATACTATTTGACTTAATCAATATTTTATCTTTTTTTAAAAACTCGTCATTTCAGGTCACGACAACAAATTAAAGCAACAAACTAGCTATATCTGTATAAAATTTTATTATTCATTTCTTTTTCTACTTCATAAATTTTCCAAACAAGAAATTATTCCAATTCATCTCCCCAGTTCCTGATTTATGGCTCTCTTTCGTTTGTCGGGGCTGAAAGTCTTAATTCTCTCGTACTGGCAGGTCGATTCATTTCCTGTCTCATTCCTCATACCATCCGTAGACACAACTTCTGACTCAGTCTACATGCCTGCGAATCGAAAGGGTACCGTGCCAGGCAGCACCGGATCATTCTTATAGTCCAATCCACGTGAATAAATACTCTTCACAGGCTGGGAGATCGAGATTCGGTGTTTTGGAAATTTTACAGACACCGTCTGACCACACGACAGTCCTCCTTCCGATGTCGAGAAAAATCCGACTCCTTCTACATTTTCTTTCATCATTTCCGTGCTGCACGTCTAAATGAATTATCCTGAATTGAATGAGGGATGGTTTGCTTCTCAACCTTCAGAGTGGCGATTGAGTGTCTCAAAGTTCCATTCATTAAAACATGTAGGTTCCTACCCAGATGGAGCACTGTAAGTTTGCAGCAAGTTTGATTTTGACCTATCAGGCGTACAATCTTATCGCTCGTCAAACTTGAATCGAAACTAGTAGCAAGTCTGATGACAAATAAGGCCATCCCTTAATCAAACTCTGCTGCAATTGGTAACAACAAGTCCTGCAAAAAAAAAAGCACAATAAGAGATAATTTCTTTTGCCTCGTTTAAAAAACATCGATTTTAATAGTATCTCCTAGACCGTAATTCTTTTTATTAATTCATAATCCAATGATATTCTGTGAAAAAAATAACTTTTTTATAAAAAATTTTTGAAACATTTTCCATCTTTTGCTATAAATATAGCCTCCATTCTTAAAGAAAAATTATATCGCTTTCTTTCTTAATGTTGAAATTTTTAACGTTTATAAACAAAATAAATCTAAAAAACAGTCAGTGTTTGTTGAACAATAAGTAACAATATTTTGTCCCATTTTTAAAAGTGAATTACTTTAAACTCTTAATTTCTAATTATTCTACTAGCAAAGTTATTAGCTACTAGTTATTAGCGAAAATCGCCTTCTTTGACTTCTATCATACTGCTTCTCATCTCAAAAAAATTAATGAATCCAGAAAATTAAAAAATAAATCGTATGAATGGAATGAACCATGTATTAGCTGAAATTCATCTTCTCCTCTCAGAGTTCAGCCTGTACTATAAGGTTCTGCTTCGAACCGTGGGTGCGAGTTTCTATGCTTCAAGCGTTTCGTACTTGTTTTGCTAATTTGAATAAGTGTGAATAGGCGTTCTGACGAGTTCGTTACAGGACTTCTGGGAGCTACACTTGTTGCTAGCTTATGCAAGCTTGCACTCTTTGTCATGCATGATTTAGCAACCTGTACTCTTAGTTCGGCAATGAAAATTTCGGTAAGCTTTTGCTGCAAACAAAATTGCTGGATCTGAGTAGTCTTTGGCTCACAATCAGCATTGTCGATCACTACCATTTGCCTTTTGAAACTGTGATGTTCTCGCTTTTAGTTGTTCCATTGATACTCTCGTTTCCATCTCTCCTTCTAAATATTTCATCAATCAACAAAAATGCTCGCCATCGTTTCTGTAATACTTAGTGTCGTTGAAGACCTTCTAACAAATTCCGAATGGGTATTCGGTAATTGGAAATTTTAGCGATGATTTGATTGGCATACAATTCATGGACCAAATCATGGTCGTATATCAGGTTATCTAAGGTAGCAAGAAATTTAAAAACGATGCCTCTTCAGCTGATCTCGTGGGGAATAAATGTAGGTAGCAAACATTCTCCATATTCAATATCCATTACTTGTTTCTAAACTTGTATTTTTTAATCAGCTACATGCAGTATCGAAGTGCCAGGGATTCTTATTAAAAAAATTAAGTCATTTAAATTTATACATATAAATTTCATTTTCCCTTTTCATTTGCATTTGAAATTAGCATTTAAGTAATGTCCTAAACTGTCCCATAATTTAAAGTCAGTTCGCATTTTTAATGTATATATTATTGTAATTCCAAAATTTGAAATTGTGATTCTTTTTTCTGAATCAGGTTGTAAATCCATATTACATTGAAGAATTGGTACGATGTGACATGTAGACCGACCAGAAACTGATGAGTCGGAAAAGAATTTTGCATTGTCACGCATCGAGTTTATAGGTTAGGAACTTTCATCAATCTCTTTCTGTGATGTACATGTAATATTTGCATGCATTTCATAAAAAATAGCACGAATATTCGAAGAATAGGTTCTTTAAATTAAAACCCTATATTTTTGCATGTTTTTTGTTGTATATAAACGCAGTTTGAACTAAATTGCATGAAATTACAAAATAGGTTAGGTTGTTGCATATTTACGTTAGAGAATCATATGTATAAATTTGAAGTTCTTTGAATATTAAAAATATGATCATTTGTGCAAAATACTTTACTTGCGTATCGAAGGTAGAAGTGATTTTTCTTTTAAAAATTGAAAGACAGATAACATGTAGCAATCACTGATAAAAATTTCAGTTCCAATAACCTAAGATTAGAAAGATATCGAATTTTGTCAGCGCGATATTGTTTAGTTGCCACTGCTGCGCTCCAGATGGCGTTTCCGCACCCATGTTTATCGCCATTTAGATGCTTTATCGTATGGTCTGATCTACTCTTGAGTCTTGAGATCGTTTTTTGATTACCCTGAGATTGGCAAGATCGCCAAAGAGGGCGCACTCAATGATGAACTCGACATCTTTCGAGCTCTGTATGATGGTTACAATCCACTGCCGTTAAACAATAGTGATTTCTGCAGCGCTCTAGGTTAGTAAATTAATCAACTCCATCTCGGCCTAGTATTCGTCTATTGGTTATTCTAACCGTCAATGTCAATTCTTGATAATAAAGACGTTATATTATTTTGGAAACAGAGAGTACACTGATTTTAAGTCCTGTTCTTTCTTAAATGGTACGTTATTAAAATTAACACATGGATGTAATCCTCGTTCGTATTGTTTGGTGTATATGAGAGATCACTCAACCCAATTCATTTAAACATTATCGTCTTCCTAAATCAACACCCTGTATAAATCTCGAGCTATTGTAGTTGTCCCCGGGATGGTGTACATTATGAGTACCTGTTAAAGTCGAAGCAGGAACTCGTTTCTCCCTGAGGGGCAAGGGGTCTCGCCAGTGATAGCGTCACCTCCTCAGAAGAGATCGGGCCGTGGCCCGGTATTGTTAATAGGACCCGGCCCCAGTACTTGAAGCTGTTGAGCGGCTGTCATTCTTCTGACCCGAGGTGCTAAGGCAGGGTGGGGTAGACCATCTTTGAGATGAGGTAGATCACAGAACCCCCAGAACGCGAAGTCGAGAATGCTGGGTGCTTATCTGAGGCAAGTAAGCAGGAACTCGCTCTCCTAGAGGTATACAATGGGAAGGTTAAAGACATCCTCCAGTGATAGTGGTACCCTCCTCTGCTAGGGGTCATACTGCGACAGTGATGTGGCTACTAGGACTCAGTGCTGGTACTGAGCTATTGCAGTGGCTGCCATCTCAGTAGCCCCCTGAAAAGCAAGTGATGGGCAACACAGTTTGGCAATAAACTAGAAATGTTGAAGAGACAATGCACAGAGTCGTGTGGAATTTTGTAAAATTTAGAGCTGTAATTTCTTTCAGTTAATTCTGCTTATCAGAACTTAATGAAAACTATCCGACTCCTCAAAGATCATTTTTTTTAAAAGCATGTCTGGAACTACACACTGCCTGTGCAAAAAAAAAAAAAATTGAAGCCTATAAAATTAGTTCCTTCTCTGATCCTTATGTAAAATACTCTAATCCATTAATATGATATCACCCTGACATTTTCGGCCCCTCCCATTTTAAGCACATGTTTGGTAATTTTATGTCCTCCATTTGTTCTTGGGGGGAAAACGATTAATTTACATATCATATATATATATATATATATATGCGCATCATATTATATATAGTTAACTCTTAAATGTCTTTTCGAGAAGTACAGAGGTGAAAAAGCTTCAAATAGTACCACATTTTAGTAAGAGGTGTTTGGGGAGAATTCTAAATTTAAAAAAAATTTACAAATTAATACCTTTTTCGTATTTGTTTCGAAACTAATTTATTTTCAATCAGTTCCAGCCCCCCTGCTTCACTCACCCGAACACCCTTCAAATAATAAATATAGCAACAATTGTTCAAAAGCGGTGAGGAGAGTTAGTTGACAAGAGTTTTAAGATTCAGATGACAAACGTCCGCCTTTATTTTGTCACGCTGAGATCTAAGGCTCATGATCCTGATTTGAGGGGGGAAGAAATTTAATATTTTGAATTTAAAAATAAAATATAATATATAATAAATAATAAATATAATATAATATAATATATAAAATATAATAAATGAATTATAATATAGTAGTTCCATCTGGTGCTTGCTTTCCTTGTCCAAGTGAAGCAGAAGTTTTTTCATACCTAATGACTGCCAACATGTCTCGCATTTGAATGCAAGCCATGTTCATTTTTTCTTTTGGTTCAGGTGTTTCATAAACGTTGACCTTAAAAGTAAAGTCTAATCTGGGGCCCTAAGAAAATTTTCCTTGATTTTAGCCTCACTAAGACGAGGAAATTTAGTTTTCAAAAAGTTAAATCATCACCTGTCTTATCCATTGCTTTCACAAACTTTTATTCAACTAGTTTGATTGCAAAAGCGACAACGTTGATACAGTGAATCTTCCAAACTTTATTTTATATATTAATTTTATTTATTATATATATCATTTTTATTTTTTAAATTTAGTGTTAAAAATCGCTCCCAAATCAAATTCAGCACAAAAATGTCACAAGATCAGCAGAAAAAATAAAGACAAGCACAAGTGCATGAATCTAAACTTTCTTTTGATAGGTTTGAACCTCTCCCTCACCCGTTTTAGCTAAAATTGTTTATATATTTTGGTTATTTAGTGTTTGGGTGAGGAAAAGGCCCGTCTGGAAGCTGGAATATGTAGAAAATAAGTGAAAAATTGTGAAAACAAACAGAAAAACCGTGTCATTTTTTATTGATTTTTAAAATTTATGTTGGGACAAATCCCTCCCAAATTCCTCTAAGCAAATGTCAGATTTCAGAACTTTTCACCTCTGTACTCCTCAGAAGACATTTAATCTTTAAAATAATCGTTTCTCCCCTCCAAATCAAATTCCAATGGCCATAAAATTACTGGACAGCATAAAATAGGGGGACATGTCCGAGAAAACGGTGGGTGATGGGACAAAATGGTACTTCGCATTGATTAGAGGTCATTTTACACAAGAATTTGTAAGAATGGTGTCGGGGCTGATTTTCGGTGAGCAGTGTAATGCATAAGAACCGTGTGCTTTAACAGGAGTGACTATTACTCACTTTTTCTGCGATTTTCATCTCAAAGAAGGTAGCTTGCATGCGTTTATGTAAAACATGAAAAATTTCGCACTCAAAGTAATGCTGCAAGTAAAGCCTCGAATTCGACTGATGTATCTTAGAAAAGGACTTCACGCATAAAACCCTTTATTACATCATTTGTCTGTCTAACTAGAGAGTTAGCGCAGCTATACACATTAGAGAAAATGCTTGAGACAGACTTTTATGGAGACACTCGGCAAAAGTAACGAAACTAACTTTAAAATTTTTTTGAAATTTTATTAGCTTCTTTTCGTCATTTAGAAGTACATCTAGTCTAACCTTTCATGTGTTTCTCGATATATTAATGGATTAGGAGATATAATTTCGTTTGAGAAACATAGAAATAAATTTAAGATTGCCCACGAACTTATGACTGACCACAAGAACGAAAGTATGACTATAAAAATCGTGATACCGGAAAAAAATATTCCAGAAGAATACATCCCTTGATTAAGATGATCCAAACCCTGTGCTAGATGATCTTCAAGTCACCCCTCAATGTACTAACAACAACAGGGTTCGCTTTTTATTTTTATGTTAATAAACGAATTTTGTTTGAAAGTAGGATTTTAAATTATCCATTGTTTTCCTAATGTTTAAATTCTACTTTGCTAAATAAACAATTTTGAATTTTCATTTAACATTTATGCTATATAATTATCTTTTCTTGAATTTTTAAAAAATCTTAAATTTACTAAAAGATAATGTTTTAAATTTAAATTTATTTTAAAAATATATATATTTTAAGTTTTGCTTTGAGTTTCTCTGATATCCTATGCTTTACAATCATTTTTTCCTTTACTTTTGTTTTAGTTTTAAATCTGAATTTTTACTTAAAACGAATAAATTAAAAATTTATTGGATTCTTTCAAATTTATGTTCTTTGCTCATAAAATAATGAATTTTATTTGAGTTTCCTGATTTTCCTGGTCCTGTCCATATTTTCTTTAAATTTTGTGTGTTATAAATCTGAATTTTACTTAAAAACGAATAACTTTTAAATTTTGCTTTAAGTCTTTAAATTTGAATTTACTCATAAATAAATAAATTTTGAATTTTAGTTAAGCTTCATTGATTTTCTGGTTTTATATACATCTATTTTCAGTTCTGAACGTTTTCAAATCAGTTTGATGTTGAAAGGGGACTTCTGAAATATTTTAATTTGCACTTTTGAAAAAATTAATAATTGTAATATTTTTTGGTTGTCGTCGATAGGTTCATTTTTAATGAGAAATCTATCAGAAATATTTCTGATGACTGTTAGAGCCCATTCGTTTTCTTCATCCCCTATAAAATTTTAAAATTGTGAATGAAAACGAAATAAAAAACCCCTTTAAAATCAATGTATTCATACATGAAAACTATATGTAACAATAATTTCATAAATTTTTTGATTTGAAGCAGTTGCTTGCTCGCTTTAATTATCTAATTCTTAATAGCATCTTTACATCCCAGCAAACAACCGGAGTCTTTTTATTTTATCTAAAATTTACTCTTTCCTTTCAGTTAATGCACTTCCGCTTCTTGGAGAAAGATTTGTCAAAATTTCATTCTCGCATTTAGATCCTGAATTCCTTCTTGGCTGTCTTCCGAAATCAGGTTAAAGAAGGAAGTGAGAATTAATATGGCTTTTGCTTCAAATTTACTCGACAGAGTCCTTCCCTCTTGGGAACAGGGGAATTAAAAATCATACGTTTTCAAATGCTACGAGTAAGTGATTGCTGTATTGAACGTTGAATACGGTATAGTAATTGTTTGACACACAGATTCCGAACGCAGATGTAATCTAATGAAAATGATACGACGTCGATCCTAGTAATGTAGGGTGCTTTTAAAATATAAACTTTTGTTCGCTCTTTGAGATCGTTTGCACTCTTCGTAGAGGTTCAAGAAAAGTAGCTTCTTTAAATTTTGCAAAGAATATGCAAGCGTATTAGAAGTAAGAATTGCTGACTGAAAAACTCAATTTAGTTACGGACCAGATATCAATTCTTGCTTCAATATAATAACAGCTATTCTGGAACAAGTAATGATTAAGGAGTTGTACGCTTCTGGAATGAGGCATTCAATACTACACATCCATATATTGTAAAATTTGATTTGTCGGCCCCTTTTAAACCAGATTGCAATTGTAACAATAATGAAATGATAAGGAGATTGATAACAAAAAAATTTTAAAGGATTATACCAATTTGTTTATTTCATATATAGTTTATGCCTAAAAATGAAAAAAATAAATGAAATATTTAAAACTTAACCCTCTGGAGTGGTTCGGTCTTCTTTGTAAAGTTGATTCCAAAGCGAGTTCGATTGAAGAAATCTTTATCTGTTTTAAAAGTGTGCTCCTTCCTCCCAACAGAAAATGTTCCGAAAGCGCTAAGTAGACGAGCTCTTCCCTCTGAACAAGGAACGATTAGACCCCCATGGAGGGGATAACCGCAAGAATTGCTCTATTCATTGGAACCTATTCAAACTTAGCAATGCCAGGGGAATTTGGGGTAGTTATCTGGCCCTGGGATAATTGCTTAGGAAAATACACATCTGTGTGTGACTGAATGTCTTCAAGATTCCTCATTCTCTATATTGCCCGTGTCCATAACATCAGACAAAAAATAAACGCCGTTACAATCAGACAAATGCCAGAACGTTGGGCCAAAAATGAACGCTATATTCTTATTTTTATTTAGCAGAGTTTCTAAAAATATGACATCATTGAGTATGAAAGCTGATATTCTTTTAGATGTCTGTGACTTGCTTTATTTGTTGCTTATTAATAGTTGTATTTAGATATTGGCTGTACTTCATATTATGGTTGTCTTTTTTATATTCTTGACTTAATCTTTATTTTCAGTCTACACATGTCAGTATATTAGTTCGATACATGTAAAAATAATCTCCCTAATTTTTTAAAAGATCAACAATAATCATTTATATATATATATTTTATCTAATCTCTATTGGCACTATATAAAACTTTTCATTTGTTTCTTGATTTAGTATTCGGTAAAGTAGAAAATTTACCATGATACAACAAATATAAACAGCGCTTTAATCCTGGATTAACGTCTTGTATGCACATAAACATTATTATATAGATAGTCACATAATAATTCATATTCAAAATACGCCAACGATAATCACAATATATGAAGGATTATAAATAACCTTCTTAACCCCTGAATAATGTTTAAATAAAATAATATGCTACAAGCCTTTTGTAATGAAACTCTTACATATTGTTTTAAGAGAACTGAGTAATAATTCAAACTAAAGGTTACATTTTGAAAACTAATGCCTTCAAATATTGGAAGAAATAGCTGATCATATACCTTTTATTTAGTACGCAAGAGATTATCTTTCTTATTATAATCAAAGGAAATTTAATTCACCTGGAAATTTGAAACTTTGATACTATTGTCCAGGTACTAGAGTTATCCAGTCGCAAATTTTCTTCAAAATTAAATTGGGACGTTCAAATATTACTAAGCACCTCAGGGGGGGTAGGAGGGATATGTCGGATTGCTTATTTTTTGCTGACACGGGAGTGAAGGAGTGTGAGGATGCTTACGTAAGATATTAAAATCACGATTTCCGAAAAATCTCTGTAACTTGCACAAATATTTAATTTAAAAAATTAAATTTGAAAAATAAAGATAAATTTGGCAAAGGAAAATTGATTTTAAAGCTTAACTTGAAATTGTAAGGAAATTATTAAACTTTACATTTTTTTTTTTTTTCATATTTTAAGCCGAGTTAGAGTTTTTACTTTCGTAACACGAAGTATTAAGGAAGAGAAAATTGTAATCGTCAAAATACCTGAACCGAGATTTTAACGAATCTCCATGTTTTAGACCCTCCCTGAGTCCGAAGAAAAAACACAATTTTGGCATGAGTCTGTCTGTGTGTCTGTGAACACGATAACTCGAAAACATAGAGCTACAGGGATGAAATTTTAGTATGTGGTCTTAAACATAAGTTTAGGTTTCTGTCAGATTTTGACAAAATCCGACCACGGAAGTCTGTCTGTCCAAGTGGTCAGGTACGATCATAACTGAAAACTTGAATAGTTGTAGATGAATAAAATTTGGTACACAGTTTTATCATCAGCAGAATGTAGGTCCGTATAAAATTTGGGGCCAAACTGGGTCAAAGGGTTGACTGTCTGTTTGTCTGTATAATCGCGTACTTGTAAAAATTACATCTCCCAACCCTTGGCTTAGATAAATAAAATTGGTATGACGTTTGCTAATATTAATTATTATAGTTCTGTGCCCAAATCTTTCGTTTGAATCGGTAAATCTAAAAAGGCGTTCAAATTGTATAATTAATTTTTCTAATCCGATTCTCCATACGCATGCGTACTGGTAATCTCGTGCAGCACGCGGAAGGATTACCACTTTTCCCCTGTTTTACTTGCGTACTGAAGCAATCTTCTGCGCATGCGCAAGCTAACGAACGAGGTCTTCTCCAGCTTTTATCCCCTGCACATGGAGCTTGTGCATTGCCAGTTTGATAGAAAATAAAGGCTTGCTAACTTTAATACATACGCATCTCTTTCAATATGATTTTTCTCACCTAAATATTTTAATACTATCACTATAATCTACAATGAAAACCTTCGATAGTCATTGACTCCCCGTTTACAGTAGGTCTGATTTTTTATCCACGCAGGGGAAGGGAATGACAAATGTTTGAGAAGTATAATGAGAAAGTTTAGGGAGGTCACTCCCTGCTGGTTTTATTTGAATTAAACTTAAAATTTTTAAAATTAGATTATTATTGTTATATGTTTGTAAAAAGAACGGGAGGTAGTTTGCTTTACTGCAATTATAAGATGGGGGTTTTGATTTGTTTATTTTGCTGACAAGGGGAGGGGGTCAAAAAATACCAAAAAATGCTTACGCAATATTTGAACGGCCCCTTTAATTCTTTTTTATATTTATAGTTTTTTTTATCGAAAATGTAATGGTGATATTGTGCTCAGGGCATTAAAGTTTTTTTTACCCGACAACGAAAAAATTGGAATACCAGGGTTAAAAGACCACATACCAAATTTCATTTATCTAAGTCGTTGTGTTTAGGAATTATCGTGTTCACAAGCATGCGATTAAGAAACCAACAGACAGTTAATTAACGCGTCGAGGGATTTCAACTTAAAATTTGTCATTGGACTCAAGAGCCCTAATTTCTTACAACTGTATCAAATTTTATCTATCTAACTGCTTAGTTCTGAAATTATCGTATTGATATGAACCTTAACATACAAATTTTCCTTGGACGGACTTTATCCAAAAATTGATTGAAATATACCAATTTTGTATTAAGTCCATATAAAAGACTTTCTTCTAACTCCCCAACTGTTGTTGAGTTATTGTGTTCACAAACATATTCCAAAATTGTGTTTTTCGACCTCGGGAGGTCTAAAACTGGAGATTCGTCAAAATCTCGTGTTGAAAAAAATTTGCCGATCAACGATTATACTTCTTTCTCTTTTGTATACTTCGTTTACTGAATGTAAAACGATCAAACTTTTTTTTTTTCCTATCAATTTTACGAAAATGCCAAAGGCCGAAGCAAAATATTATTGAATTTTTTTCTACAGACAATTCTTGCAAACTTCGCAAAATAAAAGAATAACAGAGAAAAATTTAACACCTATTCGAAATTAATCTGTACTTCCTTTTCACAATTTATAAATGTCTGGACGTTATAGGTGGGACATTCAAAAACATTTTGGGCCTTTTCATACCAAATATAAAGGAAATTTTAACTAACATAAAACTATTGAATTTACTGTTTTTTAAAAAAAATAAAATTATAGATCTAATTCAATATATATCATACAGTTTGGAAAATAAGAGTCTCATTATTATCCATTAAAGTTCAGAATGAAAATAAAAAACCCGTATATAAATCAGAATTTTATTTAAAAAAATTATATTTTTACAAATCACAAGCACGAATACACAAGATATTGTGATAAAACACACCACACTAGTATGTGACGGTGGAGTTTGGAAATAATTCAATGCATGAGACTACTATTATTATTAGAAGTACTGTCTTCAAACTCGTTAATAACGTCGGGATGTTGCAGGTTTGTAACACATATTAGTGGATTCTTGTCTCATAGCATCTATTAAAATTCAGCTCGCAATTAAGTAAGAGCTACCAAAAGCAATGTAATTCAGGCATTTAGATTTGATCACTTAATGAAGAAATGGCTATCAGCAAAAACAGCAATACGTAACTGGAACGAAGTAATGA